>CM047394.1:43223268-43338117 GCA_026123125.1 Chironomus striatipennis
TCCTTTTTGATGATGATTGTTAAGCTACTTACAACCTTAATCATTCAAATGGACATGTGGAATTCAGTCAAGACGGCAATTTTATCACCATTTAAGAATCCAAAAGTTGAAGTCATTATTGTCATGCTTATCATTCCATTCTTTGTTAATGTATTGATATTTTGGATAACTGACAATTTCCTCATGAGAAATAAGAAGCATTTCCTCGGTCATCATCAATTGAGATCATCAAGTACGTCGACGAAGAAGAAAAGGCGAGCAAAAAGTATTCTTGAAAAAGTTAGAATCAAATACAGGAACGATGAGATGCATTTACCATTAAAAAAGTATGAATCAGAATCAGATTTGATATCTTCAGAAGACGATCCAATCATTCAGACACAAGATGAGTCACAAAGTGCCAACAATATAACAAAAATTCAGCAGAGGTCGAGCAGCATATTAGGATGATATTATAATAATTTTTTCGTATCTAGTTTTAATTGTTTGTGATATTATGAGGCCTTCAGCAGTTTGACAACAGACACAGAAAAAGAGCGAGTCCTTACCATAAATTAATTTTTCTGTAATCTAATCGACATAGAATCGTTAAAATAGTTATAAAGTCAATATTTTGGAACTGAACATTTAATCATCATAAAGTTTTTAATTTTATCGGATATAATCATGTATACAGCATACAGCTAATATTTTTTTTGTTATATGTTAATAAAAATTATGAAATTTGCAATCAATTGTCTTCATCACTTTACTTGCCGAGAAAGTTCTTTCAAGTCAGAACGCAATAACTTATAACTCTTATTTTGCATTATAATGACCTAAAAATTGAGTTATCAGCTGTACAGCTGTACATATTCATGCAATTTGCTTATTCCAATTTTTTTTAACATAGTAAAATGTCATGGCCAAATTAATCGACGTACCTTCATCTTCTTCATCCATTCGTGATGACTCATTTTGCATATATCTTCGAGAAAAAGAGAAAGTGAAGCTTAATGCAGGCATTATTTGGATTGAATAATGAATTATGAATATATTGGCATGTTATGTGGGCTCATAGAATATCTGCTTATTGTTATGCATTTCTGTGGGTGCTGTGTTGGCGTTTGACTTCCAAAAAATTGCTGCTAGTTCTAGAACTTTTTAAAAGATTTAAATTATAAAATTTTACATCCACATCCTTAATAATCAAGCAACAAATAAGTTTGAGAATCTACGAACAAATGTTTACGTACTGAAGTTGTTTACATCGTCGGCGACGATCAATTTTTTGTGGCACGTAAAGTTATTATGAGATTGAGTGTGTTTTTATTGCTTGCTAATTTGAGGTACTATTGTCGAAACATGAGTGATACATTTGTTTATCAGGTACAATAGCAGTCATTCTCATTTTCTATTGCCAATTATGATAAAATTAATGACGTTTAATTTTAATCAGAAAAACTCTGCATCTGCTTGCTTCATTACGGTTCCAAATATGGAATTAGCTAAGAAATTGGCTCATGGAATTGTTAGTAATAATTTAGCAGCATGTGTCAACATAATTCCTGGTCTAACATCTGTGTACAGTTGGGAAAATAAGATTCAAGAAGATAATGAATTGTTATTGATGGTCAAGACGAAAAGTAATCGAGTTGATGATTTATCGAAATTTATTAGAGAAAATCATGAATATGAAGTTGCGGAGGTAATTTCGACACCCATTGAAAATGGAAATGCACCATACTTAAAATGGATTCATGACACTGTTCCTGATCCCAAAGAAAATAAAAATAAATAGGCTTTTTGATAAAATATTAATTTTAACGGTTTTTTGATTTTTTGAAAATATTTTTAAGGGGTTGATAGCTGCGATTCAAAAAAACAACAACAAAGAATTTAAATCATTTTAATTTACTCATTCAAGTTATTTTATTAAATTATCTGTCTTAATCGAAGCTATTCATTAAATTAAGTGTTACAAAATAATCTCAAATGTAAGTATTTTGCGATAAAATCAAAGTTAGATCAAATAAATATGAATTTCATAAGATTTTTAAAGAATCAAAAGTTTCTAGAAATTTGCGCATTTCCATGAAAAATTGCATTCTTATTATTTGCTTGCTATTTATATCAAAAACGTTAAGGATGACAAAATAAAGTCAATTTTAATTATCATTAGTCACTGATTGAAGCACATGAGAATTATGCAATATTTTTAAGTTTGTGTTAACGCCCGATGAAAATTTTCATCATCATTTGACATTTAAATGCTAAACACAAGCATAACTTTGTTATTTTCATTAATACCTGCTCATTTTCAGGGTCAGTAATAATAAAAATCTAAAAAACGAAATAAATAAAGAAATGAGTAACATAGGAAATGAAGCAAAAGGATTCTTGGAGCGATTTCTTGGGGATGTTAGTAAGAAATCAGCAGCAAAACAGATCTTTATTGGCACCTCAACAGGCTGGTAAGACATAATGACCTAAATTCTTTTCGTCTATAAAAGGGAAAATTTGAAAATGAAGGTTGAGTAATCATTAATGTGATTGATTTCAGGGTAACTGGATTTCTAACAATGAAAGTCGGTAAAATTGTTGCTGTAAGTGTTGGTGGTTCAATAATTCTCCTTCAAATAGCTGCAAATGAAGGATATATCACAATTGACTGGAATAAAATTACGAGTAAGGCAAATAAATTGGCAGATAAAGCAGAAGAAGCTATAACTGGTGAAGGACCATCATGGGCAGATAAGGTGAATATTTTAGACTTAAAATTTATGATTCTGGATGTTATGTCATACCATATCCAGTAATCATTAAATAGATTCGATCTGAAAAAGTCATGCAAATTCATAATCATGTCCAATTTCAGATCAAATCTTTTATGAAAGATAATTCCTATGCAGCAACATCATTCGTCGGAGGATTTTTAATAGGGATCTCATTCTAGTGAAGTGAGCTAGCTTAACGATTCAAAATTTTATATTAAACCTTTTGTTTTTCGCGAACGGCATTTCTTCTTCATTTATGATTATGTGTGAATAGATTTTAGAAACGAAAGAATAAATTTTTCTTTTTATTTAATTACATTTGATTATTATGTTCTCGAAAAGTCTTAGAAATTGGGAATTTGCTTTCAGCTGTTATCTCCAAAATTTATCACATAATTAACGAAATTTTTTGTTCCTTTGCAGGCTGATAGATACTTGGATCGAAAATTGGATCAGGCTGAGAATTTATTGAAGAAGAAAGGCAAGTCAGCAAGAAAGTGGTACTCAAAAATCATTGGCGATGAGAATGGACCAAAATTGAATGAACTTCACATTTTTGTGCTCTCATTTGCTGCTGGTGTAGCGATTGGCATTGGAACTGCTTAAATTTACTCATACATAGCAATCAACAAAAAAAAATGTCTAGCCATGAAAGAATTTTTAGTCAACATATTTGTCGGAACCAAAAGTCGAACTCTATGTCTGTTATCCAATACTCTTTCATTTCATTTTTCATTAATTAGCACACTCCTTTGTGATTCTCGAATTTTTTACGTACTTAAGTCATTAAACTTCTTCGGTTCTCATCTTGTAAATTATTGCGTTGTTGAAATTAAGTTTAATTTCTTTACAATTGATGAATTTTTGAGGAGAGATTTTTTGTGTCTGTTAGACATACCCCATTCTATTTATTATATACAGCAAGTCTTTGTTAATGTTTTATTTTTTTTATTGGTGAAATTTTTTTTAATTAATATTAAACTTATCAAGATTTATTGTATTGATAGTAGTATTTTGCCGCTTATTGTCGCGTATTAAGAACAAATAAAGAGAAAATAATAAAATTTTAAAAAATTAAAAAAATATCCGTAGTGAGCCAATCAAGGCTTCCGCAGATTAAAATCTTTAAAAAATCTTCATACAAAGATTATAATCTGCGGAAGCCTTGGAGCCAATGGATTAGTAAAGTTAAGAATTCGATGAGGAATTTTTGAAAGCTATGTATTTGGTGTCTTCGAAGGACGTGTACTGAAAGCGATTTAGTTGGAACTGGTTTTGGGTCATTGTCAACCTAAGTAACAACTCTAGTCTCATCTAAATTCTTGACCATGGAAAAAAGTTTCATTAGAACACACTTAGAGTTTATGACACAAGCATCCATATGACATCATAAATTCCGAACAACCTCTCTCAATTTCATTTTATTAGTACACGAACAAATTTTTTTTTATCTAATTGAAAGATAACGAAAAACTCATTTTTCCTTTCCGCAGTATAAGTTTAAATTGTCAACTATTAACAACTGTTGTGTATCGCGTCTGAAAATAAAAAAAAAGAAATGGGAATAAAAATTTTGCCAAATGAAATTCAAGAGGAAATTTTCACATATCTCAATTGTAATGAATTGATGACAATGATGCTAGTTGATAAATATACAAAAAGTATTATTGAAAACTCGCCAGAGTTAATGAGTAATTTGCCGATACTCATTATTGATGAGGATGAATTTTATGATGACAACGAAAGGTCTATTGAACCCATGTTGGAATCGACACGACGTGCTACAAAGATTATTGTTAAATTAAAAAGAGATAAAATTATGAAATATTTGGTGATCTTTAAGAAGTTTAGTGACACAGTTAGAGAATTGGAAATTCATGATTATGGATTTGAAACAATTGATCAAATGAGAATTGTATTGAGGTATTTGTACAATCTCAAGAGTCTGACTATGATAAATGTTACGTTCCTAAAACCCGAAAATGAATTTCTCAATTCCATCGTTCAAGTCCCGAAACTTTTGATGCTTGAATTACGCGAAATAAACTGCGTAAATACCGACGAGAAAATGTTCGGACTGTTTGCAAACAACTACGACATTCAATTACGAAAGATAAGGCTCAAATGTGATGCTCGGAATACAACAAATTGCTTAGATTTTTGCGAAATGATGACTCAACAAGCGTACGTAAAGTCATTGACACTTGAAAATGTGACGTCAAAAGCTTGCAATATCTTCAATTATGAGAATTTCCTACAATGTCAATTAAGACATTTGGAAATAATCAACTGTCAATTATCGAGAGAACACATGAAAGTCATGCTGAACATGATTAAAAGTCAACAGAATTTAGATACAATTAAAATTATCAACACACCGATTCCATCGTCACTAGATGTAATTTTTGTTTACCGACAAATGTTTTTAAATCCGATAAAGGAAGTACATGTGGATATAAATGACTTGTTCTTTTTTCATAGTCATAGCTTTACAAATCGTTCAGTTAGAAAATTGACAATTTATGGAAATTTTGCATTTGAAAATCTTCCAATTTTTATAAATTTTATTAAAATCTTTCCAAATGTTGAGCATTTAAAGTTAGTTGGTGACATGCCAATAAGCGATAAATATTTATTTCATATTTTATCAACATTCTCAAATCTCGAAGAACTCTCCATTCCTGGCTTCACATCACGTACTATCGATTCGAATTTCTCAAATCTCTCATGTCTCGATGTTAAGCTTAAAACCTTAATTCTCGATTACATTGATTATGATGTAAAATTTTTCGGATGGAAGAATATTGTGAGCAATGTGAATTCGATTGAAAAGCTGATTATAAAGCGCGATTATTGCAATGTATCGAATGAAATTGTTGATATTATAATTAAGAAATTAAAGTTAAAGCATTTAGAATTGGGATGTGGTGTTGTGTCAGAAGATATTCTGAGAAATATTGTGTATAATAATTGTGCTGATGAGTTGAAGGTTCTGAAAATTACACAAAGTGATTTTGATAAGATTAAGTGCATGTTTGATTTTAATAAGCTGTTCAGAAGTAATCGATTGCTGTTGTATCTGTGCAATGATGGATATTTTGTTAAGTAAATTAAAACTTTAATTTTAGGTATTTTTATACGTCACGATTTTTTTTTTTATTATTATTATTTCATCTGTTCCTTATTTAATGCTTTATTCCCTTCAAATTATTTTCATTTATTAAAGTAAATGCTTTATGATGATTTTTTCTCTGTTTAATAATACTTAAATAACATCTATTTTCAAATAAATATCAGTTTTAAATTAAAATTAATAAAGTAAAAAAGGAGAATTGATACTGAATTTTGGATTTTTAATTCCAAATGTCAAAAATTACAAATTAAAGATTTTTTTTTCTTCATAAATTTAGAAATGAAACATAAATTTGATTCCATTTTTTTTGACGATTTTCATGACTTTGGTCGACTGATAAATATTTTTATAGAATTGAAGCAATCAAACTTCTTCACATAATCTTTATAATTTCATTTTTAACAATTTTGCAAGTTAGATGAATTCATTTGAGTGAAATTTTTATTAAATTTGAATGTGGTATATGTCCAATACTGGTTATAACAGATTATTCAGTGATAAATATTTTTATGATTTTTTATAACAAAATATAAAAATTAAATTTTATAAACAAATATATTCGATATTAAAAAAAAAAAAGAATTTCATTTTAAGAGATTTCAAAAGTTAAGATTAATTTTGTCAGGAATAAAATAATAAAACTGCTAATAATGCAAATTTTCAATACATTTTCATTAATACTTTTTAATAAACTTAAAAAAAAATACAAATCGAGATTTTTGAAAAGTTTTTGTCTTTAATTCTTTTTCCAATAATTTCTTTCATAAATACCTATGAAAATTTTATTTTTTTTTTTTTGAAAATTTGATTTTCAATTTGTTTATTAATTGGAAGTAAGTTTGAGATATAGTCATTAGAATGTTTTATAATTCCAATTATTTTATTTATTTATTATTTTCACTCTTCTATTTATAGCTAAACATTTAATTTGTTATTTTTTTATTTATTCAATTTGTCAATAAACACATGTAAACCACGAATAATTTGCTTTTTTTTAATATCATTTTTCATTCCTTTAATTTTTTTTTCACCTACATTTAGACTTTTTTTTTTATTTCAATAAGTTTATCTGCCCGAAAGGAAGTCAATTTATCCAATTTTAAGATTTCACAATTTTCTTTTACTATATCCTAAGATTATTATTTTTTGTTTGTTTCTTAAATCTCTTTTTTTTTATCACCAGATTCCAATTTTATTAGATTTTTTTTTCCAATTTTTATTTTATAAAATAAATAAGAGTAGTAAGGTTAAAAAAATAGGAGAATCAAAAAGTTTTTTTTTCTTCAATAATTGATGAATTTTCACAATGAACGACAATTTGTTCTACAATCGAATTTAGAATGATTTTTTTTGTGACATTTTTGTTAAATATTTTTTTATATTCTTTTTTTTTTTTTGCTTTCATTTATAATGTATAAAAATATATACGAAATTACTTAATTACCTGCATCAATTTAAATGAAGAAATCGAACGCATTGCAAAAGGAAAAAAAAACTTTTTACAATACTTTCAGATTATGTTTTTTTTTTTTTTTTTTTTTTATGCAAGACTTCCACAATTCAAGGAAAAAAATTATAATTTTTCAATAATCTTGACGTTCAGAGTATTAAATATTATAATTTGTGGAAACCTTGATTTTTTCTATTAAGTATTAATTTATTGAATGTTTTATGAGGATTTAAAAGCTTTTTCTAGAAGCAAGATGAAGAAATTTATTTTAAAGTTTTCTTTTTAAATTAATTTTTTAAAAATGAAAATTTAGAATCTTAAAAAGATTAAAGTTAATCAAATTAAAGTTGGATTAAAAATCAAATTTGACTCAACTTGAAATCTGTCGTAATTTCAAATTGATTACAACAGGTGGCGTAGCCAAAAGGGGTGGGGTGAATTTTCACCTCCTCACTCGCAAATTTGTTCAATATGCTAGGATTTTTCATTAAAAAAAAAAACAAAAATTCAATACTCCACAAAAAATTAAAAAAAAATCTTCGGAAAACTACTAAAATAATTAATAATGCCTCTAATTAATTAATCAATTATATCATCCAAATTTTTGCAAACAAGATCATCTAACATTAAATGATTGATTTTATAAATTAATTAAAAATTAATAGATGCTGTAGTAAGAATCAAATGTGCTTCTCATCTGCTCTTAGCAAAGCATTTCCAGCCTCATAAATCATTCTCAATTTTACTCACATTTTAGAATTTTTTTTATAGATTTTATTTTTTTTTGTCATTATTTCTTTTTTTCAAGGAAGAAAGAAAGTTTTTCACGAGAATTTTTTGCACACCAAATATCTTGTTTAAATATTTTTTTTTCATTAAATGCTTTTCAATAAGCGCATAGATCAACAAAATTTTCATTTTTTTACTCTCAATAGAATTAGCATTAATAATATATAACTATATGCATCAACAATTATACTCCCTAAAGATTTCAATTTTGCATTATTTTTTAATGTTTCAATTAATGACGATTATTGCACATTTTTCACTTGCTATTTCATGCTGTTCAATTATTCATCTCCCATATTTTTTTATGTATATCCTTTTTTTGCCATCAGTTCTAGTTTTAATTTTTGTTCTTTCAAATTTTTAACATATATTTTTTTTTTTAAATTTTATTAATTTTGTTGTATTTAGTTTTTTTTTTCTTCAATGAGGGATTGTGACAGTCTTCTTTTGAATTCCCAGGTACCTGTTGGTGGAAATGATAGTTTAGTTATTAAAGCAAAAGGATAAAATTTATATTTTAAGGTTAGGTATTATTTTGAAGGTTTTTGAATTTCATTGAACTGATCCATAGAACACGTAAGATACTTTTTGGACTAATACCCATGAAACCAAATGGAAGATCGACGGTTTCTCTAAGAATCTTCCATGAATGATACGTATGTATAATACATGTATTGTCCTAAGAAAAACATTGTTGCATAGCAATGTAACAAAATATGGAAGATCAAGTATTCCATTGATGTACTATAAATTTTTCCATACAAAATTTAACTGAATGCTCTTGTGAAGTATATGAGAAAATCAAATTTAGAACAAAATTTCTAATTTTTCTTGAGATTCGAACTTATGCGTCCCTTCAGTTATGCTTGAATGTAATATTTTTTTTTTGTTACTTGTATGTTTCAAAATTTTGTACAGAAACTATGGATAGTACATTCGGTTTTCCATTGATGTCAAAGTAAAATGAATGAAACGTTTTGGCTACGTGGGTAGAAACCAAAATAGAC
Organism: Chironomus striatipennis; assembly: GCA_026123125.1. NCBI lineage: Eukaryota > Metazoa > Arthropoda > Insecta > Diptera > Chironomidae > Chironomus > Chironomus striatipennis. The sequence goes on from CM047394.1 coordinate 43,232,404, forward strand.
TCTGCACTCTAAAGAATAGTCAAATTTTTCTTCCCTTAATCTCGAATAAAATTTTAGAAGAAGGATTTAAACCTTTAAAATAATGAAAAATGTTAACTCAAAATGTTAAACTTAAATTTGCAGGGAGGTCCTCGATTTGAACAGTAATTTTGTTCCAAAATAATAGTAATAATAATGCTTCTTTTTATTCACTGATTTAAAGTTCGAAGTAGATTTGCTTAAATTTTTACACCAACCTAAACGGTTTTAATTTAATTTGTTCCAAAAAAATCTTATTCAAATCGAAACTAACGATTCCCGAAGTCTCGGTCTCGACAAATTTTCGAGACTCGAGACCAAAATAAAATCCTTATAACTTGGATGTTTCGCAATATTTTTCAAATATTAAGGTTTTAAATCATTATATTGGAGAATAGGAATCATAAAAATAAAAAAATTGTAAAATAATTTAACTAGAACAAAAGATATTTGAATTTAAATTTTGACCACTCTAAAAAACTCCTTTTACTCACCATGTGACAAAAAATTTTCCGACCGCAAATTGTTTTTGATGAGATTTCACTTTATTAAGATAAATTTCATATCTTTTTGTTGAATATTTTTATTACTATTATGTTAAATTTGTTGTTGATCTTTGATTAGAAAAATGACTTGCGCTGCTTTAGGTAAGTGTTACGCACCGGTGATGACAATGTAAGAGTCTCATTGCTGCATTAACGAAAGAAATTTTATGAATTAGATTTTGAGCTAAATTTAGATTCTTAAATTATTGAAAATATAAAATATAAAAAAATGCACAAATATTCCTTAAACAATGTATTTTTTAAATGAAAAAGGATAAAGTGCGTCGATGGTTTCGTGTAGCACACAACTATTTCATTAAAATCGCGTTTTCTAGCTCGATTTGAGAATTGAAAAATTCCGCTGTAAAAAAAATTCGTGCAGGTTCAAAAAGGATTGTTAAAAAAAAAAAAATCACTACAACTGTCATTGGATTTTGCATTTTTGGGATTTTTGCACACTATCCATTCACGATAAAAAGAACAGAGAATAAATTAAAAAAATTTTAATCAAATTAATCTAAAAAAAAAAGAAATTCAAGGGCTTACAATGACAAAAAGGATTAATACAAACCTCTTCGCACGATGCAATCTCGCTTGCGAACAAAAATTTTTAACGCTATGGATTTTTGTGATTTTTTGGAGTTTTTACGTGAGTGACTATAATTGTTTCGTGGTCTAAGGAACGTGCTGAACTATGGCCTTTAATACATAATTTTTTTTGCAATTTTTTTTTTTTTTAAATTGCCATTTTTATTTCATTTTGTGATTTTTGAAGGAAAAGAAAAACAAAAGAAGAAAAAAATCAAAAAACACACACAAAAAATCATTTTAATCTGATTAGATCTTTTTTTTTTTTGAAATTTTTGATTTAGCTGAAGAAGTGTTAAGTTTTTGCCAAAAAGTATGGTAAATTTTTTCAGGATAATTAGAATTTATTTCTTTATCGAATAGATTAAAGGTGGATTGAGGGTCATAATGTTCAATGCTGAGTTTCATGATTTGAACAATGTTAAAAGATGTTTTTAGAAATTTTAAAATGTTCACAATTTTTTAAGAGTGCGTTCAGAAAAAAGCTTTTCCAGAAAAGGCAGATTTTCCTCTCTATTAACCGGCATGCGCTACTATGGTTCATCAAATTATGATTTGAAAATCAATTTTTAGACCAAATAAAGGTACCTTCGGAAGTGAATCAAATCAATATCTCAATACTGAACATCATAACCTCAAAATATAAAACAATTTCGAACGAAAGCTGAAGCAAATTAGCATGCAAATCGAACAACTTTATCAAAAAGAAGGTTTCACAAATAAGCAACAAACGAATCAAATAATTCAGTAAGGAAGGAAAAGAATCAAAATATTTACAATTTACTTACATGATAGATACATTAGTGATACCATAGATTACTCATAAAACTTAAATAAAAGTAATCTAAGTCTAAGGAAAAGGCTCACAACAAATTTGTAATGATCTTAAAGGACTTCGATCGCGTTTTCTAAAGAAACTGAGCTTGCTACAAGAACACATTCAAGGAGGGAGACATAAAATAAATAAGAACAGACAACACGAAAAGAAGGGAAAGAAGAGAATAAAAAAAAAAAATAGAATAGAGGAAGTAAAAATAAAAGAAAGTAAACTCGAGACATGCAACAAAGGAAGGAAATTATCTTTTTAATAGCCACAAACAATACGGAACTAAAGACTGTTCTATACATTAAAAATAATTAGCACATAAATAGCCTACCTTCTTCGTCTCATATTGGGTGTATGTCCAGGAAGATTAAAGCATCCACGAGGAATAACCATTCGTTGATTACCCTGTGCTGGTCGGGAGCCACCATGTGACATTAAAATACTTAAATGAGCTGCGTAACCGTCTGTTAATGGAGTCGCAAGAGGTTGGAGCTTTTTGGATACCTTTTATGGATAAAGTTTAATTAATGTTTATATGCAAATGAATACAGCAAGTAATTAAAAACTCACCTTGCCAACAATAAATATCTGTTTGGGTTTCAGTCCAATATTCGTATATACACTTATATCCTTGTTACTTCCATAGCATGCATGTACTACAAGTCCATGATTTTGTATTAAATTATTTAGATAGGCTGCTTTATGTCCCAAAGGATCGGTCGATAATCCATCAGCAAATGATACTAGACCTTTTATGTAAAGTTAAAGCGAAAAGAGTTAAGCCTTTATATAATGAAAAATAAATAAATCTAAAAATTACCATGCGGAAAATTATGTTGACTTAACCACGATACAACCCTTTGTTGTTGCATGTCTGGTCTGCCTGTAATGTATATCAATAGATAACCTAATTCTTGCCAATGACGGCAAACGTCAACAGCTCCAGCGCGAACTTTTGGATCTTTGCCAGTGACCGACATTGATGCTGTAAATGAACCATCAATGGAGAACACAACAGCTTCAGTTCTTGGTGGTACGACAGTCAGATAAAAATCAACACTCGTATGATCGCCTCGAACGACCATTTTAATTGGATAGATGCCATATCCTACACTTTTATCTTCCGGAATTGTATACATTATTCTTCCTGTTTTATCAGTTATTTCCGTTGATATCAATGTCCATTCGCCTGCAGGCGGATCCTTCATAATATGTATATCCACTTTCTCACCAGCTAAAGTAATCATGTCAAGTGGTCCGTACATAAATCTAGCCATCAATTTTTGTGCCTCACCTTCCTTTACAATAACGTCATTGGCACGATGATTGGCAGCAACGTTCTTCAACTTTACACTCGTACGCTTTTTATTCCACTTCTCTCTTGCTTGACCAGGCTTAAATGATGAACACTCCTTTATTTCATCACCACCTAAGGCGTTCATATCGAATCTTCCAATTTGTCGTAAAATAAATGCAATTACATCAGAACTTTCCCAATAGCTTGCATGAAAAAGATGTGGAAGAGCATGAGCTGGAAAATTTGATAAACCTTCTGGGCAGTATAAAGCATAGTCAAGTCTTTTCGATCCCCACCAGCGCTGTTGTAATGCATTTATAGTGGTCAATGGTACATTATCAATTAATCCTGAATGATTTGATTGAATGCTCGTATCTGACATACGACGTGGTGTTGGTAAGTCACTAAACATATGTGGACTTGTTTGTATTAACTCTAATAAATGGTATGGTTGACCATTTCCTAATGGATATTTTGCATATCGTGGAATATTTATAGGAGCCAACATACTAAAACGAGCACTTATGAGTGGTTCTAAGCGTGCACATACTGGATCTGTTGGATGAAAAAGATTATAAATTTGATGACATTGCGGTCGTGTTGCGCCTAATTTTGTATCCATTAAGCGTCGTGATGCAAGGATTATCGAGAGTGGCGATCCAAATATGAAAAAGTCACCAACTTCAAATTCAAGCTTTGGTAATCGACCCTCACTTGTTGAGGATGAACGTCGTCTTGGTGATGGTGCAGTCAATAAGCGATTAGCATCAAGTTCAGTATGTTCAAAATCTAAGGCATCAAGTACACTTCCTTCACTTCCATTACGATTTGATGATCTACATAGCGCATCATGTGCTAAGATTGATCCAATACTGTCACCAATTACTACAACTTGTCCATTAAATCCCCTTCCTTCTTCAGATTTGAGAAAATCATTATAAACTTGATTGGCTGTTCCTACTGTTCGATTGACGGAATCAATAAAATCTTGAGTACATGTTGTGAGCAATGGAATGGCACCAATTGGAATATCTGTTAGATTTGGAAGATCAATTTGTGACGGTGATGCGTCAAATGAGTATGGTGATAAGCTTGATAATATTCCTAATGCGTCTGTACAAACAGGTGGACAAGCGACAAGTTTTATCACAAAATGCCCTACGAGTGATGGATAATGTTGCCTGGCAACACTTTCCATTGCACCACGAAAGGTCGTAATATCAGATTTCTTTGATGTCAAATCGGAATTGGCTTCTAAACAGCTTCCAGCATGAAATACGAGAATTAATACGGATGTTGAACATGATGATGGTGATGGGGAGCCGGGTGGAGAATCTCTTGAATGTGATCGTTCAATACTCGGACTTGGACCTAATTGACGCCTTCGTGTGCCACGTTCGGATGCAACACGTTTCAGGTAATCATGTGAGAAAATTGTATCCTCTTGTAGCCTTGCGGTTTGTGGTGGAGATTCCTCTTCCTCTGCAAGTAATTCTAATGAGCTCCATTTTGTTAATGTCGTTGTTTCACTCATGTCTATAATTTATGAGGTTAGAAATACACACACAAAAAAATGTTTATGGACATTAGTACAGCTTAAATTGCCATAAATTTTGATAAATTAGAAAAATAAATGTTACATTTAAAAGCAAGAAAAAAATACCTCTTGAAAACGGTTTATTAACTAAAAGACCGACATTTAGTATTGGAATGTATGTTAGGGTGTAAAAAAATATTAGGTTTAGAGAGAAAGAAAAAGTTAAAGTGCACTTAAAGTTGTTAATTATAATTAAACAATTAATAAATTAAATAAATTGCTGATTGGGATGACTTAAAGGTCAAGGTCATGAGCTCTAGAAGCCATCTCATAAATTATAAAATTTCATCACACAAAAATAATCAAAAAAAGATCCTCACCTTGACAATCGAAAAACTCTTCTTCAGATCCAGATTTCGATTCAACTTCCAATTTTTCCATTCTCCAATTTGCAACCTGCCAGATAAAATTCGCCAAAATTTACTCAACAAACAGAACAAATGCAAACATTATCGAAAATATTTACTTGAAGATCAAAGCTATGTGCACTGCCAAGCGGTGACGGTAAAGCTCCTTTCGAACCATATTGAAATTTTGAATTTCCCATTGTTCCACTGTGCCTCTTTGCAACAACAATCTGTTGCTGCTTTTCACTTTCCCTTTTATCTTTCTCATCCTCGTCATCAGAGTCACTGGCATCGGCACTTGTTGTATCATTTAAAGTCATTTGCACGGGTGGTCTCTTCATTATTTGAGGCGTTGAATTCTCTTCCGTTTTCTCAATGGAATTGAATTGATTTGAATGACGACTTAATGTGTCGGATACGCTATGTTCTAGAATTTCAACAGTCAAAATATCATCTTATAAATTTCAAATTTAAGGCCAATAAGGTTAATTTAAGGTTTGGGAAGAGAAAAGGGATGAAAATGGAAAGAAAGTTTTTATGAGCATCATCTTAACGTTGCATCATTGAAAGCTCTAAGAATTATCGTGCGTGTCTAAAATGTGCTCATTCCTTAACAATTTATGATAAACTTACCTTCTTCTTCGATATCTACACCTCCATTTCCCATCTTTTTCTGCAATGCAACCTGTGTTTGTCGTTCAATTTCTCGAATATCATCCATTGTAAGACCGTACCATTCATCCAACCATCCCCATCTGTCGATATTTTCAAAATAAAGTCTTTAACTTTTCAATATAAATTTATTCACATGACTTACGCTTGTCTATGAGCTCTAACCATTGTTTTCCTTAAAGCTGTATCATGGATGAATTTTTCTAATTTTGTCTGCATTCCCCAATATCTAAACTCAACTTTACACAACTTGTAGGCGCACATTAATGCCATATTCTTCTCTGTTGGTTGCTTCTTGCCTTTTACTTCATTCCAATAATCATCAACCCATGATTCCCACAATGGTCCACGTCCAGTCTTTTCACTAACAAATAAAGTTGGATCTTCTTCACGAACATAATCAGCACCAGTTAATTGATCCTTTACAATATCAATTACATCAACAATTCTATTGCGAAGATCACTTCCGCTTAAACCAAAAACATTTTCTTGATATCCATTATCAGGGAAGTAGTAAGTTTCAATTTCGAGGGAAAATTTCTCGACAAATGGACATGTGTAACGAGTTTTTGTGTATGGATATGCATTCCATGCTTCCTCCTCAACAGTCAGTGCACTTTTCGGTAAAAGACTTTTAATCCATCCAGGCAAATGACTACCAACATGATAAATTTTTCTCGTATATTGACCACGACCACCACCTGGACCATCTTCATATGGTTCATTAATTAAAATTTCTACACCAGATCCATGACCTTTGCTTTCCTCTCGACTTTTTTTCTGTGGAAATGAGAATTTTTGATTAAATTTAATTTTTGATGTTTTTTTTTTTAAATCGTTTTGAAAAATTCAAAAATTTTGAAAAATTTTAAAAAATCCTAAATTTTTGAATATTTTCCAAATTTTTCGCACATCCATTTTCAAATTAATTGAACCTTTAAAACACATAACCTCAAAAGTAAAATCATTTCCAAACTTACGGCAATCATATACAATTGAGCAATCCTATATTCCTCCACAGTCAATGGGAGTGGAATGCGATATTCCTTTATTAACATGATGATTTAATTTTTTTTTTTCAACAGAATTTCCTGCTACAAAAAATGTTTCTTCCTCTTCCTTAGTTGTCAGAATGAGATTCTTTGACTTTTATATTTGTTACAAAAAATTTTTTGCATCAATATTTGCATAAACTTCCTACATTTTTTCTAATATAACTTTTTGAGAATCTGTAAAGAGAGATTGTAAATACTTATTATGAATAGTTTATAAAAATAGAATGCAAGCAATTTATGATGAAAAGAAATGAAAAAAAGTTTATTTTGCACTTGAATAAATTGTAAAACTGTTCATGAATATTTCATTCTTTGGAAGCTAATATTTCGCTCGACGATTATACACACATTTAAAAGGTAAATTGAGATATGTTTATAGCCAAATTGTTAATGCTATTATTATAGCTCACTTGAGTTAATTAACGAGTGTGTTTTTAATGCTTTTTTCATCGTACCATTGTAAAGTTTTTTTTATATATGTGTGAAAAGATATTACGATAATAAATAATAAAATTTTCTCTTGAATTATACGTTTTGTGAGAGTTTAAATTATTGCTGGTTTAAAACAGATTTCTAGTCGTGATTTTTGAGTTAATTTAAGAGATTTTAAATTCATAAAATAAACTAAATCCACCACCCTAGGACTTTGAAAATAATTCAATCAAAAAGATTGGCTTTAAAGTTTTTAAAATATTGCAAATTGAAAGTAGCAACCTTTCAAAACTCTTATTTCAAATTCTCGTTATTTCAAACGAAAATTTAGAAATTCAAATTAAAAGTTTACAACCTCAAAATTGCTCGTAAAATTCTATTATTTAAACTGAATTGAAGCAATTTGAAGCAACATACAGTCACAGATTCGCAGGTGAATTTGAAATCACAAAAAAGCATTAAAGCTTCCATAAAACCAGATTAGATTTTAATTTTATTCAAAATAATGCAAATCGTAACGAGAAAATTTTTCTTATTATTCCATAATTCATTTTTTGTTTATCCTCTGAATGAATGAGTTTTTCTTTCTCATTTCCATACAATATGTATTTCCCATAAAGATAAATAAGTAAGTAAACATACGAGAAAGATGTTGTTTGTCATAAAACACACACAAAAAAAAGTATTTTACTCAGGGAATGAAAATAGAAAAAGTCAATGCTTAACTTGATTTGCTCAATATTATTTGTCTCTATTCGAATTTATTGTCTGCTTTTATTTATTTCCCTCATTTTTATTATGAATTAGTTCGAGTATGAAAGAATTTAATTTGACTCTTCAAATACTTTCATGAATTTCCCGCTATTTTTAAGATTCCGCAAACAAATTGAAATTTACTCTTAATTTTTTAGATTTAAAACTAGGAAGATTCTTGCTTGCTTTCAAAGATTTAAGCACTTCCATCCAATATAAATCACCTTCAAATCACAAAAAGTCATCAAAAAGTTTCCAGTTGAAAAAAAAAAAAAATCATTTATTAAAAATTGAAACTTTAAAACGAATTCGTCAAAATTGATTTGACCTCCTATCATTTTTGATTTAGAACGAAACAGAGACTAAACAAAAAAAAAATAAATTAAAAATGTTGAATCATAAAGACATAAAACAATCAAATTTTAATTATTTTTTTCATGCCAATTTAAATCTATCGTCTATCATTTCTTCTCTCATTTTTATTCAATAATCGATGCTTTGTTCTATATCATATATGTCTGTACATTATTCGGTTGAATGTTCTTCTGATAGCAAACATAAAATATTTTCTGTTTTATGAGTTGAGCAATTTGAATTCACTAGGAATGTTTTCTATGTTCATTGAGTTGTTAAATCGATCTATAGAAAAAGTTTCAATCCTTTTTTTTACTAGATTATACTGCCTCTCACACCCTTTTTGTTTTATGCTTTCCTGCTAAAATCGATTGTGATTAACATTAAGTGGCTCGAGAAATATAACAACAAGAATGTAGTTTAATGGAATAGATCCATTGTTGCCAATAATTTATGTGTGCCAATTTAAAAAAGTTCTATGTTTGAATCGTGTGAGGAATTAAACAATGTTAAAATGAGAAAATTTATCGTATGTGGCTGTTGAGTCAGGATTTTCACATTTTAAGGGCAATTTTTTTTTATTCAAAACCAATGAAACAAGAAAATTAAGAGCTCAATAGATTAGTGTGTAGTACAAGTCCAGCAACAATATGTAAAGGATTTGTAGGACAGAAACCTTTAAAATGATTTCCATATATGCAAATTTTTTGGGGATTAAATTTATTTTTCCACACTTAATTTAATAACATGACATTATTTTCATTAAAGGACAAGCAAGTTAGTTTAGTTGTTGTCTGGATTGTGTCGAACAAGGTTGCAAACCACAAAATGAATTGTACGTGCAAAGTTCACTTCTTAATGTCATTATAGATAGAAGAACTAAGTTCCCATGTTGAGTGCTATAAATTTTCATTATTTTTCAACACAAAAGTTTTCTATGATTTAACCTTCAGAGTGTTTTATGGAGTGCGGTAGGAAAAATTATTGATTTGTGGTCCGAACACAGTCCTATTTTTCTCACTTTACTGCTAAAGTCTTTTCTGTCACATAAATTGGAATAAAAACAAACCAGCTATCAGTTATGAAGATCTAAACGATGGACACACATTGCTTTCATCAAATGACCTTCAATTTTTTTTAAACGTTTCGAGTATTTGTGTCAATTTATGGAATTGAAAAATATTGGATTGTTGATTAGTTGGTTTGAGAATTTAGTTTTTATATGAAAAATGTTTTGAGTAGTTTTTCAAAAATTTGTAAGAGGCAAACCCATGTCTTTGCATAAAGCCATAGGTTTTCTTTGTGTCTCGCACATCTGCCCCAAATTCATTGTCAAACGTTCATCTGGCCCACAGTTATTAGGAGCAAATGAAATAGGGTAGTTAAGCGTGGATTAGATTATTTTGGGGCGATTCAACCATTTTTTTAAAGTCAGTTCCCAAAGATTCTCGAATTCTTATAATAAAAACAGATGTAGGTTTCTAGGGTACTAAGGGTACTCTCTAAAAATACCCTAGAATGAACTCTAGGATGAACTCTAGGGTATTTTTAGAGAGTACCTAGGATGATGGGTATTTTTACTCTAGAAACGCAGCCCAGATGTCATAAAACTACAAAAAGGATGGAACATTCCATTGAATAATAATCCATATAATGGTCAATTATAAATCAGCAATAAAACATCAACAAATGATTTGATAATCTCCAATCTGGCACATAACAACCGAGAAACAATTATGATTTTGGATCATTTAATAAATTGCAATTAAGAACAATGATTCATGATGTAACATCCATCCACATAATCAATCAAATTGTCAGTGGAAATATAATTTTTTTTAGTCCATCCTTTAATCATTCAGATAGTAGTCAAAATCATCTGTTGATTTCCATAAAAATTTCATGATGGAAACATAGCGTGCATGGACATTTTTATTATGAAGGTGAACGAATATAATTGCCACTAATGGCAAAAGCAATAAAGCTCACAAAAAAAATGATTTAATCATTGTGACAAAGTATTTAGTTAAATTGAACTTGATAAACGAGTGGACGTACATATGAGCATTGCATATGTGCACTGAATTCTAGATAAGTATAAAATGACTTTTATGTAATCATACAAATACAATGTAATCAATTTATGATGAACATCCCTTCTCATCTTTCCCGTTTTTATATTTCTTTTTTTTTCCTCTTCTATTGCTGCTTTCTCTTCCATTTGGCAATATTCCCATCTCATATAGTGGATATGTAATATTATGTAGAACTGAGGATAAAATTCTCTACATCCTTGAATTATATGACGTACGATGATGAGAAATTGGGTCTTTTACAATGTAATAATACAACTTATATTATATAAATCCCCATTTGGACTTTTTTCTGTCCTTTTTTTAAATCTCCAAATGCACATTTCGTGGACTTATGAGAAAATATGCAAACAATTAAAGAATTCTTTATGAGTTTGTGGTGTTTTACTGTTTATGCTTAACTGTTTAATGTGGTTTATAACCAGTTGGTCTGTTTTAGAGCTTTTAGTGTACATTTTGGTTTTGAGGGGAGATCAACTTTTTGTATACATTAAATTCTGAAAAAATTCCATAGTTTCGATCCCCTCTTCACAAAGTTCATAAGAATTCATCCTCAAAACATACTTTAGAGCACTAAAATCACATTCTTCACTATCAAAAGAAAAGCTTCTATTCTCAATTGTTCCAACGCACTTAATCTTTTCTATCAAGCTACTATCCAGTTCTATACAAAATCTACGCATGTTATCATGTTTCTTAGCTATTGTATAACTCAAACTAAATGTTTATTTTTGCATTTTTTATGAAAGACTAAACATGAAGACGATTCACCCCATTAACCATTACCCAAAAGAATGCTTCATTTGGCAACTATAAAAGAAAAATATATTCACTTTTTTTTATGTCAGATACACAAACAATGATGACAATAATGGTATGAAGGAAGAACGAGTGAGAACATGAAATTCCCTAAAGGATTTACTTTTTAAATATTTTTTTTTTTCATATATGTTTTTCTTAGCATGTAAAGAGCTTTCATTTTTCTTAAACTTTCACTCGCCATTAAAAATTTAATCCTCCCACCTAAAGCTCCTTTACTTCCACTTCTTAACTTTATTTTCTTTTCATATTTTTTAAGCAGTGGGAAAATATCTTCTTTGTTTCGTATTTACAAAAGTATGTTACAAAGTTGCAATGGGGAGTTTTTGTTTGTTCGTGCTGTTGTTGGCATCAACTTTGGACATTTTGATTGATTTGAATTTTATTGACTTTTGAAAACTTTTTAAATTTGATTGAAAATTTTTTTATATTGTAAAAAGAATTTTGACTTAAAAATGCGCTTTAAACACTCAAAACACATGCAGAACAAACTTGAATGTTTTTTCTTCATTTTTAATTTGATAAATGAAGAAATAAAACAGTGATATGGGAAATTATAATCCACTTTAGTTTAATGGCTTTTACTGTTCTCCTATGTATTACCGAATTATTCCCAGTATGCACAAGAAACGAATTACATTAAAATAAAATTTTTCATTTTCTCTCTTCCTTGTTGTTCCGTTCCTTTCTCAATGTTTTCACGTTATTTCAATTCAAATTTAAATTATCACACAGTGTCTGCTATTTTATTTCAATTGTTCTAATTTGATTATCCTCAATTTTCTTTCTAGCTCGTAAAATTCAATCGAATAAAGGAAAAGTTTTTTTTTATTCCATTTTTCCTTCCTTCGCTCATTCGTGCACTTTTCTCACTTCAAGGTAATAAAAATTTTCACAATCTATTCATTTTCTCATTTTTTTTACATCACAAAAGCACTTTTGTAATTGCCAATATATACAGCTAAGCATCCACTTAAAGAATCTTTGTGTCTAGAGCTTTTAAAAGAAAAATCGACACTCCTCCACAATACCTGATTTATTTTATTTTATTTTATTTTACACAACTTTTTTTCTGCCTGTGCATCACGATCGAGAGTCCAACATAAAATGAGGAAAGCACTGAATAATGGTGGTTTTAATAAAAAAAAAAAAATTGAGAGAAAAATTTTGCAAAGAGAACTGAGATGAGATTTTTATTTTTTTTTCATATATATATGAGAGAGAGCTTTTTTCAAGCTCATTACAATTCATGACGTCATGAACTTCTTCATGACATGTGAAACATCAACTAAATAGAGATATACAAGATTTTATTTAATTAGTGGAAAAAGAGACGAAAAAGTTGTTTACATTTACATCACCAATTTATTTAATTGCCATCAAGAAAATAAGCAGGAGCTTCAAGCGAGCAATGGAAGTAAACAAAAGTAGATGAATAAATTTTTCTCAATGACGTCAGCTAATAAAATTTATTACGTTTTGGATGAGGAAAAATCTTTCGAGTTTTTATACGTAATATCAACTAAATGGAAATACGTTCAGAACTTGTCGTTCTTCATTTTTATTAATAGAAATAGATATATTGATGGATGTTCAGCACTCGACCTTACTGAAACGTGTGGTCTTTTGTCAAACTTTTGTAAACAAAAGGTTCTGTTGATATTTTCGGTAAACGTGTGTGTGGTAATCAATTTATTGGATATGGATGTTTATTTTTAAGATAGTTCAAAGAAATTGGATAATTTTAACAGTTTGAGTAGCCTGAAATTTGAAGATTCTAAAATTTGGCGCGAAAAAAACCCAAAATGCTAATTAAAGCTTCTTCTGTACATTTTGTCAATCTAAAAACACATTTATAGCTTTTAATCCAATGAAAAATCATTGTTACCATAAGGCAATAAGCTTAAAAACATTTAGAAAGTTAAAAATTTGACAACAAAAAATGTAAACAAAAATTTGAAAAGTAGTAATTTTTAAATGACTGCGAATATCGATCCAATCATGGAGTTAAATGAAACTCTTTTCAAAGTCAAACACACACCCGATGATGGTACAGATAGATGCTGATAAGATCTCATTCTTTGTTTTATGAATAATTGAAGGATTGTCATAAACATTTTGAATGAGAATTAGAAAATAATGAATGTAAAGAACTAAACAAGAAGAAAAAAGGAAGGCTTATGGATATAAATAGGAACTATGAAATTGACATCAGCACATATACAAGGACATTTTTCCAAATAAATGAAGAAAAGGTCGCATTTTGTAGTGTAAACACTTTGACTTTTCAAATTTACATGCCAAGAGAATTTTCAAACCCTTTCTGAATGTCTTCACATCACCAGTCATTGTTATTTCTTGACATAACAAGAAAGAGTACTGGAAAAACTTTTTTGAATTTTCCACACAATTAAGGATGATATGCAAAAATCACTTCAACTCATTTCGACATAAACAGCCTCATTCATGTCTATTTTTTTTATGAAAGCTATTACAAAACTTCATTCACAGAACCATTTGACTTTCTCGCTCGGTGTGACTTTTGGATGTTGAAAGGATTTCTTTTTTTCTTTCTTATTTTATTTCAGATTAATTGTTTTTTAATTGTTGAAAAATGGCTTTTGTTTCTGTAATTGCGTTAAATAAGGCACGGCATACAATTGAAAGCTAGCTGTGCAGCAGACGTCGTTAATTAATTTTAAATTGATGTTACAGATTTAGGAAAAAGTAATGCTTGTAGGAATTTTCGGAAACTTCAAAAGAATTGATTGTTTGACATTCTAAGAGTTGAACTCAGATTTTGGGAACTAAATTGTTAGATAGGGTTAGATACTTAAAGCAATTTATGAAGGGACATTCAAAAAAAGTTTTCAAATTTATTTTTTCTGATTGAAAAATCCCCTTAACTTTAAAGTCTCCATGACTTTTAAATTCAAGTTCATAAATATAATTTTTCAAGATCAACTTGCTACGTACGTCAAAATAAAAGACATTAAGTATTCAAACATTTTCAGAGCTTGCTTTTATCTATCTCGATTATATTCTCTATTTTCTTCTATTATTATTTAAATGTCTTTTAGCAGACACAAAAACAGCAAAATAGATATAGAAATCATAATAAAAAAATATTTATAAAGTAAAAAATTACAAAAGTCCTCGTTTATATCGATGGACTTCAGCGCATTTTTGACGCAGCGATTAGCAATTGATTAAATAGAAAAGAATGTCGAGTTTTAAAACTCTATTGCTGTTTCTTTAATCATAATGCATTTCAATAATAAGTTTAAAACTAAAGATCAAAATTCCTTTAAAATTGATTTTTATAATTTTCAATGCAAATAATAGCTTTACGATTTACCGGTTTTTTGAAATTCAAAATTTTCCATTAGCGAAAAATTTAAATTTCTGAACACATCCATTACTTTTCAAATTTCTAAACGCACTTATATTTGTTTTGTATGAAAAAATTAAATGTTAATTAATTAAGGTGTATAAAAGAAAAAAATTTAATCCGAAATAACGGTCAAAAAAAATTCAAATTTTTTAACGGTTAGAAAAAATTCAAACTTATCATCAGCATAGCTTTGCCCTGCATTGTTTACATTTTTTTTTAAATATAAAATCGATGAATTAAGCTATTTAATGAGTGTTTTTTGATTTTTCAATATAAACGGCGGGAATAAAAACATTCAATGAAGCTATTAAAACAATTCCGAGCTTGCTACGAAGTCTAGATCAAGAGATAATTGGGACCCGAACGACCGATCAAAGTGCATGATTGAGCTTCCTTTTTGAAAACAAGTTTTCAAAAATGCGCTAAAAATAATGTAAGTATCCGTAAGTATAAAACAGAATAGTAAAAATATTTATGGAGAAGTAAAAGATTCACAAAAGGATTCAGAAAGGAGCAAGAGTAACTTTTTGCAAAATAAGGAATTTTTGCATGTTTTTACTAAGAACATCTTTATTTTGAAAGAGGACGTAAGGACGTCATAAGTGAAAACTCAAAAGAGATCAAAGCTGCTTATTAATAGAGGCCGTTCACTAAGTACGTTACGCAAAAAAACGACTTTTTAGACCCCCCTCTCTCGACTCTTTACGCTTTTTTTATGATTTTTTTTTGTTTGACCTGTTACAAAATTTTCGACCCCGCCCCCTCCCCCCCAAAAAGCGAACGTACTAAGTGAACGGTCCCATAGAACATAGGGTAAATTTTGATCAGCCTAGGTACTCTCAAAACAGACAGAAGTCACATTTTATGCACATTATTAGCAAATGACATCTCCAGGGACGTAGCCAGGAGGATCTGGGTTCTTGTTGCGGCTCAAAACTCTTAGGGAAGGTGCCCGAACCCTTCTGGCTAATATCCTGGACCTCTCAATTTTAAGCAATAATCTTCCTCATAAGGAAATAAAAAATAAAATAAGCAACAACAAGAAGTAATGCAGAGAAATTTTTCTTGAGGTTTTCCCAAGCACGTAAAATATTTTTTGTTCTCTGTTTTTCTTTTCAATCGCGTCATAACTTTATGGGAGTGCTTATGATTCTTGTTTTGTGAGACGTGATGTTTCTGTAGCAGATATTTCAAGTCCTTCTAGGTAAATTGCTCAAGTAGATATGATATGATGGACATAAAATAGGTCATTAGGGATGACGATATAAGATGAATTTATGAAAAATTATATTTATGACGTCATGAACGAGAATGAAAAATTCTTCAAATGAGGAAAAAAAACAGACACTGGAATTTACATTTTTTAATGCTGCTTTCAGCTACACCTTCACATTTATTTTCACTTTGTGACTATTTTAGAACAATAAACTGTAATTTTTGACATTTATTTATTATTTTTTTATATCAGAATTTAAACAAATTTTTTTCACTGATTAAATTTCAGCAGCAAAAAATTTTCTTTTGCATTTCATTCGAACTGTTCTGCTATAAACTTGAATCATAACTGACTAGCGAGAGAGATAAATTTTATGTGTGCAAAAAAGGTCTCTTGATTTAGCGCACATGCGTACTTTTAAATGCCAAAGTTCAGAAAGGATCTTCAGATACAGCAAAAGAAAAAAAAATTATTTACTATAAGAGAAGAAAAGCACATTATAGCGAGCATCATATTGTACGTTTACAGATACATCTCGGTGTGTCGTAAAAGCTCCTCGAATATATTGAATCTGTTTATTATTCTTTTTCTTTCCATCACACTTCACTCGATTTCATTTTGGTATTTTATGATAATAAGCAGAAATGATGCTTACTACAACAATAGGAGAAATATTTTTTGGTTACGATGGATGATAATGAATGCATAAAATATTATCTCATTAGAAAAAGTTGTAAACTACGTCTATAAATTTCCTTTCCTTAAAGATTTGTTTTTGTTTCTTTAATTACATTTAATTTATAATTGAAGTTGTTTAAATTTCAATGAATGGCTTATTTCGGTATGATTAATGGGAAAATATCATTTGAAGGAAAATAAATTAATAGAATGTAATGCTTTAAAATGAATAATTCTACTTGAATAGTTGGATTTAAAGAGAAAAATTTAACGAATTTTTTAAAATTAAATTTTAAAAATTTATCATAGTTTGCATAGTTTTTGTCCCTTTAATTGTTTACATTTTTTTCTAAAAGATCAGATCAGACGTGTTTTCTTTTGTGGTAAGTTTAAATGCATTTTATACTGAAAAATACTAATTAGAACAAAACTGAATTGTAAGTTTTTGTAATAAAGCAAAAAAACATTCTGATTAAAATTTAAAAAGCAATTTTTTCAACAGATCGAATTCAATTTAAGATTTAGAATTGAATTTTACGCAACACGTAGCATTGTATCATAAAAATCTATTTAGAGAATTTTTTATTGTTACCATTGTGTTGCAAAATCAAAAGGCTAAGAAAGGATTTTTATTGCTTTACAAATAGAATCATCGAGATAAAAATAAAAACTAATTTCCTTCCGTATTCTTTAAACCGCTGTTGAATGAGCAAAAAAAAGAAGAAAAGTTCAGCATGCATTGTTTGCAAAGTTGTGGCTTGTACAACAGCATCACCACACGTGCTATTTTAGAAACGATGGACGTATGCCAACAATAATAAAATTGCATGCCTTAACAAAAATGCTGGAATTTACAATGTCATCAATGTTTTTTTTTTTTTTCTACTCACAGGAAAGCGAAAGTTTTTCACGTCCTGCTCTATCGTGAAAAAGTTAATTTCATTTGTAAAGCTTCAATCATGATGTCTTTTACCATTGAAAACCACTCGACCTTTTTTTGCTCTTCAATCATGAAATTATATTTTTTCCTTTCTTCCAAAAGATAATGGAATGTTTTCTACAATAGAGAACCAAAAAAAGATCCACAATTCATGACGTCACAATAAATTCAGTAAAGAACATTTTGAGTTTGACTGTTTGTGTACATATTATTTGCGTAGATTTGATATAAATTTCTGCTCAATGTGGTAGAATGGCACTTAAGATGTTGCTGTATTTTGTGTACCTTAGAAAATGCGTCATTCCTTGAAATGTTTTCGGCATAACCATTTTTCCGAATATTTACATTAAACGTCAATGAAAAATGTATTACTTTAAATGCTGTGACTGAATTTTTCTCCTGTTTCGTATTCTGCATCGTCATTTGGGACTTATTAACATCAATTGACACTTCGTTCTTCTGATCTACATTCTATTTTGCATTTTCTTATCACACAGCGATAAAATAGAGACTGATTTTGAATTTGTAATGATTTTTTATTCTATAAATAGGAAGCGTTTGCCGTGGGACTATCCCAACATTTGTTTATAAAGTAATCTCAAAATGATGAACGAATTTTTGTTTATTTTATATTCTTTGGCTTTTTTTTGAATGCTGAGTTCAATAAAATTCGCAATACTGTTCATTTCTATTTTCATTCATAAATGACATCAGTTAATTAACCTATCTTGTTGGCCTTTAATTGAATCATGAACTTCAAAAATTATAGTAGTGATGATGCTCAGATGGTGATGATTGTTTTTGTCGGAATTAAATTTGTCTGTGTTCTTGAAAAGTGCTACACTTTGGCTTATTTTTAATAAATGAGATGCAAAAAATTGAAGAGATGCAAAATAGAAATTGTAAGGTTCCGAATGACGCGAAAAATGTAATTGTAAGGTTCCAATACTATGCAAAGATATATTTTTAGAAATTTTTGAAAAAAAAAGATTTCCAGCTCTGCTGTAATTGAACGCGTGTAATTATTTTTAAAATAGATTTCAAATAAATCTTAGATTGTAAAACATAAGTTCATATTCTCAGAAAATATTTGATAAGGTATATATATTTTTTAAAACAGTAAATATTACTCAACCTACTATTTTTGTAAAAAAAAAAATCAAGTGCTGATAGTGTTACCGAAAATAAGACAACAAAGATAACAGACATGCTTACGTATAAAACATTACAAGAACAAAAAATATCTTACAAGACATTTGAAATCACTGATAACAAAACACACATATTTCTTGTTTTTGTTTATTACAAAAATAAGTGTATTATAGATCTTCATAAGTATTTGTGCCACTTCAATACTTTTTCATGCATGACTCAATCAGTCGTTTAGTCGTCAATCATACATTGAAGAGTGCACATTACAGAGAGCATTGAGGGAGAGTGAATTAAATTAAATCGAATTAACATCAGAATGTATCCATCGCGTGAGGAATTTAGTGAACTTATTTACTATATAAGTGAACTAAAGCATCAATATACAAATAAGATTGATGAGCAATCAACAAAAATCAATGAACAATCGATGATTATTGAGGAACTTTTATGGCAAGTTCGGGAACTAAGTGATAAGATACGTCAAATAAATCAATGGAAAATTGAGGTAGACAAAGTGATTAGTGATAGTAGAGAGAAGTTCAATGAAGTTACGAGATCATGCATATGCAGATATGAAAATCATATTCCAAAAAATCGCATAATAAATAGTCGACAAGGTTTAATAGACAATCATCGTCTAAATGGTAATAAATATTTTTTTTTCTTATCAGTTCTTATCGAAAAAATTTATCAATTTCGTTTCTGCCTTGTGCCAAAAAAAAAAATATTTTGTAGATAAAATGAAAGAATTGAATAATGCCAATAAGAACGTTGACGATGTTTATGAGACAATTGACTTTAGTGATTCATCACATCACATCTATACAGAACCGTTTAAAACTGAATCGAATTATGGAGCATTAAGGAAAGTCACAGTCAAGACAAATAATTCAAAACAGACAATGAGTTATAATAAAAAGTCACTTAACTCGGCATCATCATCGAAGAAGGGAATTAAGAAATCAAGTCGAGTGAGGAATTTACAAAAATACCCGGTATTAAACGATGTATCGAAAGCTCAAAATTCCGAGAATGATTCAGAAAAAGATGAAGTTGATGGAACCAAAGTTCAACTTCGAGTTAAATCAACGTCGCCTAGTAATATGTCATCAAATTCTAGACAAATAGCTAGTAAGCAAATAAATGCACTAGTTTCAGTAGGTTTGATGAAACTAATTAACCTTATCGGTAATTGTAGTAATTAATATTTTTTTTTAATTTCTTTCTATTTTAGGACATCGAGGTGGGATTTATTCGAAGCAACAGAGAAAATTTGGCGAGTTTTATCCCACAACGAGATGCTTCAGGTATTTTAATCAATTTCGATTATTCAAAGTTAAGACACCAAAACGAACCCCATGAAAGGGGGTCACTTTAATTTAATTAGTGATAGCAAAAAACTTTTTCTTTTCATGTAATTTCCAGTTTTTAAAGTTGTTGAAATTCCTAAGTGTTTACCTTTAATTCACAAGAATTTTGAACACATTTTAGAACTATTTAATCAATTATTCACAGTTAGTGTATATAATAAATTTTAATTTTACACAAATTTAAACTTTAGAAATTTTTTATGTTGTTTTTTTTTTTTTAATCTACAAGGGGACAGAAATTATTGATAAGAAAATTTCCTACGCCTTGGTTTACTTGATTTTCAATTTGTGTGTTTTCAAGTTTAAATGTGAATTTTAAAATTTCTGAATAAATTAAGAAATTTTTAAATTTTATTAATTTATTAAAATTTTCTTAAAAATATTAAAAATTGTTCAAGTCAACTTGACTCAACTGAAAAGTTTCAAATTTAAAAAAATTCTTTTGCAGCCAACTTCACGTTTTTCAAATTTTTCATTCCTGTAACAGCAAAATACCTTTAACAGCATGAATAAAAGAAATTTCAATTAAAATAATCTTTTTATTTTCTATTTACAATTTTTATTTGAATTAAATTCAGCAGTGTAGTTAATAATTAATTAATTAGAGTTAAATGAGGATTACAAAGTAATTTCAATTAGTGAGTTTTTTTTTTCATTTGTGTTTTTTTTTTGGGTAACATCCTCAATTATCAACAATTTTTGCTTTTGCTAAATTTCTAGGACATAAAATTTGCAATAATTTATAAGTTTTGCTAATTTTTTCTTTATATCATTTCATGAAAAGGCACATTTATTCACATTTAATTGCTATATTTATTAATTAATCTAAATTAATGTTAAGTTCAAGTCATCATCAGTGATTTTTAGTCATGAAAATAAATTAAAAAGTATTAGAAAGTGATTTTGAAGTTCATCGAGAAAATGTCTTCGAAAAGTTGAGTGAAAAAGATTTCAAATTCAAAATTTTTGTTAAAAAATTTAAAAAAAATTCACTCAACTATAAAAATTTCGTTTTACGAGTGTCCCTGAAATGCGGCAGAGACATATCGAGTTGGGGGTTGAAATATATTTCAGAATTAAGACATATTTACGACATTTACGACAAATTTTTCCTGATTTACGACACCCTCAAAATTTCGAGAAATTTCATTTTGAATTTTTGGGCATTTCTCTGCCGCATTTCAGGTTTCAAGTACACCTATATGCTGTATATATTACATGAAAGTTTTTGTGCCTGATTTTCGACACTTTTGAGAAACTTTACGACACCCTTTTAGTTTTTCCTAAAAACCTTCCATTTATGTCTTACAGCAAATCATCAATTTTGAGGTTTTTGACAAAAAAATTTCAAAAAATTCTTAAAAATAACTGTGTTTACCAATCGTAATGAAACTTTTTGGAATGTGTTAGTACTACTAAGAGCTTTATTTTGAATAAACAAAAAATTTATTTTGGATGACTTTACGTGCTATAGACTCGAAAATATGCTATTTTTTCGACATTTTTGACTACTGTTCCAACTGGAAGTTCCAAAAAAAATATTTTCTTCTAGATTATTGTGCCTCTTACCAAGACCAATAAATTAAACATACATTGTGACTAACAAAAATATGATCTAGTTGGTCAAAAGCGATTTTGAAGCAAAAATTTTTGATTTTAAAGTGATTTTTTTGGGTTTTCAGTCTATATGACCCTTAAAATGACCTAAAATAGCTTTTAAGTGATATTTTTATTGTAGCTCACTTGTTAAACTATAATACTAGAAAAAAACACAAGAAATTTTTTGGTACCTTAGATGACTATAGCCCTTCAAATGTGGTCATGAAGGGGGTCCTCAAAACAAAAAAATTCAAATTTTGACAAAATATCTTCCAAATTGGTTAAAACTGTCAAGAATGATAATTAACAACATTAGTAATCATTTTTAGTCATTTTGACTCATTTTAATTGTGGTTTTAGGACCACATAGTCATTTTACTGGTCATCGAGAAATAACCTTGCAAACTTTTTAATGTTAGGCTAAAATTTAGATATATTCTAAGTATATATCTTATTTTGTACATCACTGGATGCATATTACAATATATTTTAAGAACTAAGCAAAAGAAAGAAATTTCAACGTCATTCCGAGATTGTCGGAAATTGACCTAGTTAAATGATCAGAAAAATTTCCGTAAAATATTATATGACATAATATAACATAATAAATGACTAAAAATGATTACTAATGTTGTTAATTATCATTCTTGACAGTTTTAACCAATTTGGAAGATATTTTGTCAAAATTTGAATTTTTTTGTTTTGAGGACCCCCTTCATGACCACATTTGAAGGGCTATAGTCATCTAAGGTACCAAAAAATTTCTTGTGTTTTTTTCTAGTATTATAGTTTAACAAGTGAGCTACAATAAAAATATCACTTAAAAGCTATTTTAGGTCATTTTAAGGGTCATATAGACTGAAAACCCAAAAAAATCACTTTAAAATCAAAAATTTTTGCTTCAAAATCGCTTTTGACCAACTAGATCATATTTTTGTTAGTCACAATGTATGTTTAATTTATTGGTCTTGGTAAGAGGCACAATAATCTAGAAGAAAATATTTTTTTGGAACTTCCAGTTGGAACAGTAGTCAAAAATGTCGAAAATAGCATATTTTCGAGTCTATAGCACGTAAAGTCATCCAAAATAAATTTTTTGTTTATTCAAAATAAAGCTCTTAGTAGTACTAACACATTCCAAAAAGTTTCATTACGATTGATAAACACAGTTATTTTTAAGAATTTTTTGAAATTTTTTTGTCAAAAACCTCAAAATTGATGATTTGCTGTAAGACATAAATGGAAGGTTTTTAGGAAAAACTAAAAGGGTGTCGTAAAGTTTCTCAAAAGTGTCGAAAATCAGGCACAAAAACTTTCATGTAATATATACAGCATATAGGTGTACTTGAAACCTGAAATGCGGCAGAGAAATGCCCAAAAATTCAAAATGAAATTTTCTTGAAATTTTGAGGGTGTCGTAAATCAGGAAAAATTTGTCGTAAATGTCGTAAATATGTCTTAATTCTGAAATATATTTCAACCCCCAACTCGATATGTCTCTGCCGCATTTCAGGGACACGTTTTACGATTTTTAAAAATTAAAGTTCGTTTAAAAAATTTGTTATAAGACTAAGATACTTTTTTTTGCAAGTGACTAAGAATCAATGCCGATAAATATGGCAGTTTATCATTGATCTTAAGTGCACATTTATCATACAAAAAAATCCTAAATTCAACAAATTAGAGATTCATTAAAAATTAATCAATTGGACATTTTTTTGCGCTACCCATTTTCTCTTTTTCTTATTCCTTAACTTTTATTAAAATTAATAATGTTCTTTTCGTGTGATCATTGTTTTGCAAAATAAAATGACTAGCAATGAATAAAAGAATTTCTTTTCTCAGATCATTGAAATAAGATGGCAAATAGAATTTAATTAATTTAATGGGAGCATGCTGCTGCACATTTTTGTCACAGTTTAAAGTTTTTTTTTTTCAATATAAATAACACAACAATTTCATCCTTTGTGATGACTTTACAAGTGCTCGTCACCATGATAATTGCCATTTCTATTTAAAGGTTGTCTTTCGTGAGGTGAGCCAGTTGGACGGTTTCGCTTAAAGAATCCACACTGAAAAGGATTAATAAATGTCATTATAATATTTGATTCCCAAGAAACATCTCAAAATTACCTTATACAACAAATAAATAAGAAGTAACAATATAAGTGCTCCAGCACATGCTGCCAATACGAAAATCCATAAAGGAATAACATCTGGTTTTGGCACTGGATCTGGTATTGCTGTCACAAATACTTCATGTGTTTTCAACGTCTCGTTAGCTGGTGATCCAACATACGGAAGTTTTGTAATCTTTCCAATTGCCATTGTTGAGAGTTTGATGTCTTGTTCACTTCCAAGCTGTAGAATAATTCAAAATTTGTTAATATTGAAACTAAAGAACAGTTTTTGTACTTACTTTATGAAGTGTATGTGCAACTAATCTCATTCTAAGTGCAATTTCAGCTCCTGTGTTCTTCTCAAGTGGACCAACGACACATCTTACATTGACACAATGTGCTGATTCACAAAGACCATTATTATTACCATTCGAAATATCACGAGTTCTTCGATAATGTTTGAATTGTGGATTATTAGGATCGGACGTTTGGAAAGAGTATGATGATTTACCAAGTGTGCTGTAAGAATTTCCTTGAGATTTATCGTTGTGATAATCATCTTCAAATTCTTCTTCTTCTCCATATTCATCGTCATCATCATTATATACCTGACTTGATTGACTAAATCCACTTGTCGATCCAGTTCTAGTTCCTGAAGAATATTGTGTATTATAACTTGAACTTGATGAATGTTGCTGTCCACCTCCACTGCTTGCAGAATGTCTACCTGATGATCCACTATTTGCTGAAAATCCACCTGATGATCCACTTTGTCTTCTCATTTCCTCATCGACATTATTTCTACCTCCCAAAATACCTAAATCAACTCCGACAGTTTGAAGTCCATGACCACCTTGTGCTGCTTTTTCAAATGCAGTCACTCCATGTACTAAATCAGGTCTTGGTGGTTCACCATCTTGCTGACTCATCATTCTTCTTGTTCCTGATTGAAATCCACTAGATGACGATTGACTTTGGGTATTTTGTGCATGTGTTCTAGATGCCAATGATGAAATATCTTGATGCACGTTCTCATCAAAGTTTACGTCAATATTTCCGGTTCCAAAGGATGTTGAGCCACCAGTTGATGATGAGGATGTTTGTGACGAATGTGATGATTGGGATCTAAGATGAGTAAATGGATTTGCGATTAAAGTTTTGAATCATTAAGCATTTGAATTTAACAAAATTACTCATTGCTTTTATTGTTAGTATTGTTATCCAATTTAATTATGGTTGTGAACATTTTGTTACACGGTTTTGATTCATTTAAATAAAGGCTTTTTAAAGATAGTTAGGTTATTAGTTAATTTAAATATAATATAAAACTTTTAACTTTACCTGTTTCCACCTCCTTGACGATTACCACTGTATCTGGTTTCATATGAACTACTTTGTGTATTTGATTGAGATCTAAGTCTTTCCTCCTCAAGTTTTCGTTTTTGCATTTCAATTCTTTGTCTTTGTTCTTCTTCATATGCTCTTCTTTCCTCCTCGTAACGTCTTTCGTCTTCAATGCGACGTTTTTCATTCAATTCTAGTCTTTTTCTTTCGTCAGCTCGTCTTTGTTCTGTTTGTCTTCTACGTTCTTCAATCTGTATGCGTCTCTGTTCTTCCTGGATTCTCCTTTGTTTTTCGTAATGTTCTTGACGAATTCTTTCATATTCTTGTTCATCTTGTGCATGTGTTACTGATTGACTTGATCCAAAACGACTGTCAGATTGCGATGATCCACCTGATTGCCAGGATGAATGTCCAATGCCTCCAGTTATTATAGTTTCCGTACTTGTCTCTGACAAAACTACACGACCACCTTCACCTCTAACAAATGTTTGATTCTTCTTAGTGACGTGAGTGATTTGTGGTCCACCATTTACTACAGTGCTGTTCCATTGTTCATGATATTCATACTCACGAACATTACCTCCCGCACCACTGCCTTGAACATTTGTTCCTGAAGTATGAGAATCAAAACTAGATCCTGAATTTCCACGTTTATCAACTACTATAGTTGAACCTCCTTGATTTCCTGATACTGAACCTGAATTTCCAGTTTTATCAAATGCAAATGAACCAGAACTTCCTTGATTACGACTTGAGTAAGTTTTATTTTCAAAATAGCTGCTTTCATATCCACTTCCACTTCCACTTCCTGAAACTGTTCTTTCAGTAAATGCAGTTTGACTTGTTACTCCTGAGCCCGAACCTTCACGATCTTTATTAGTAAAACCTCCTGACCAACTTCCTTGCCATTTACCTTTGTTTTGTTGACGATTAGCATGTACTAAAGAAGCATCTCCAGAACTGATTTCCTGACTATCAGATTTATCAAGGATTTGTCTTTCCTCGTAGGTAGCTTGACCTTGTGTATTGTACCTGTTTTTATTTTGCCATGCTCCTGAAGAGAATCGTGTTTCACCACTTCTAATTGCAGCTCGATTTTTATCTAAGAAACTCTTTTTCTCAAGCGAGTAGTCAATTTTAAGATTATCCTGATTCACAAATTGTGTTGGTTCGCAATAAACATTTCCTGAGATTTCTGGTTGATTTAATAAGTACATCAATGGTTCTTTATCTAATGTCATTGCTGGCCAGTTGATGAATAATTCAATTTCCTCAATCGTTGATGTTCCATTATTACGAATATCATAAATGTGGACAAAATGTGGACCAATGTCACCTTCATTTGATGAATTTGCGAATTCTTTGTACTGAGAAACGTTGTAATGAAGAACATCAGGTTGTGACCTTCCACTGATTGACAAATCAGACTCGACAGAAATTGAGACTTGCTTCCTGTATACATTATCAGAATGACCTCCTTCAGCTTCTTCATTCGTTGAATTTGCTTCCATGTAAAATTCATAATATGGCGAAAGACCAGCTTTTCTTGATGGTTCAAGAATGACTTTAAAGTTGACAGATTTTTTAGCTGGTAATGGATTTCCAATGTCACATCTTAGTGTATAATTTGTCATTGC
Source organism: Chironomus striatipennis (assembly GCA_026123125.1). Taxonomy (NCBI): domain Eukaryota; kingdom Metazoa; phylum Arthropoda; class Insecta; order Diptera; family Chironomidae; genus Chironomus; species Chironomus striatipennis. The sequence goes on from CM047394.1 coordinate 43,259,250, forward strand.
ACTTGGTGCTGTACAAATAAAGGATATGTCACGACTCTCGCCAAGTTTCTTTGTGCTCTTGAAATCCAATCCTTGAGGAACAGTCATGTAGAATATTGACTCGAATGCATCCTCTCCATGATTGCTGACTAAAACATCGACAGTCAAAGATTCATTTCCACCAAGAATATACTTGTCGTTTGTTTGGATATCAAGTCTCAAATCAGGAATACAAATGTTGTCTTTTCCACAATTCTTCATGATATTTATTGAATCGCGTTGAACTGTTCCTTTATTTTCATCCAAAACTGTTTCCAATACAGCACGTGCACGTCTGTTATGTTCAGATGATCCATAAGATGTTGTTGATTTGCGAATGTTGTATTTCATTTCTACTTCTAGTGGAGTCAATTTGTCTCTTATACCATCAGCAATATAAACATTATCAGTACGACATTCAGACTTTCCACGGTATAGTCTCATTGTTGAGTTACGAATATTTTTACCCTCTTCATTGACAAAGAACATTCTTGGCGTTTTTGGCTTTTTGGAGTCAAGAATCCATGAAATTTCAATATCGATAATAGCTGGTACATTTTTCCCATTATATGATAAGCATGATGAGACTGTTGTACAAGCTACTTGCTTCTTATCACGTCCAAATAATGTACAATTCTTATTATCCAAAGAGATAAGTTTATTTTCAGATTCAAAAACTGCACTTGCTTCCATAACTGCAACTGTTCGGGATCTGGGAATAAAGATGAAAAAATCAGTCAGGAAAGTCAGGAATCAAGGAACTATCTCAAAACTTACTTGAAAACAATTGCAGCACTCGACTCATAAGCACCAACAACAAGATCAGGATATTGATTTCCATCTAAATCAATTCCACCAGCAAGTGAGAAACCGAATGTTGATAATGGTCGTGGAGTACCAGCAACATCTTCAGCAGCAATGACTTGAGATGGTTTCAGTAATGGACCATTAGCTGAACCATGATAGACATAGACAACACCTCGTCCGTTGGGACCATCATAAGGAGCACCGACTGCAAAATCTCCATATCCATCAAGATTAATGTCACCAAGAGAAGTCAAAGCTAAGCCAAATCGTCCTTTTGAATTCTTTCCTTCACGAGTATGAACATTCTTGAAATTTTCCTTAAAAGATTTTTGTGTGAGTTAATTTTTTGGAATGTATAGGAAGCAAGCATTTACAAAGTACCTTTGTGATTCTACTCTGATACACGATGTAGACAATTCCAGTCTCATATTTACCATCTTTATTTGGTTCTGTATACATTGGGGCTCCAACAATCAAGTCTTGAAGACCATCACCATTAACATCAACGGTACACAATGAATATCCAAAATAAGCTCCAATTTGTTCACCAGTAATGTTGACATGATTTGTAAGATTCCATGAGAAAATAAGAACTTTACCCAAAAGTCCAGCACCACGTGGCATTCCAACGGCTACACCTTGCAATCCTTCACCCATAAAATCACCTGTGGCTGATGAATATCCTAAATATGAATCATCTTCCTTTGATGAACTTTCTTTTGTCGAATAAACTTTATCTTTGGGATTGTTCAAGCTATGTGAATACATTTGTCCTAAAATGTTAAAGGAAAATGGCATTGAAGAACAATTTCTTGAAATTTTGCCATCAAATGATGAAAAACTTCCATTGATTTGAGCTTATGATCATCATGTAATGACAATTTTGAGTTTTATAGCTTTTGTTATCTTCCTGCACCGATATGATTTACATATCATTAATAAATATTGATATATATAATGTATACACCTTTGACCGTTTATAAGCGAGCAAATAATCTTGAAACTGAATGTCCTGTATGAAGCGTCAAGATAATTTACAGCCTGTTATGCTTAACTAATGAATAATCAGCTAATGTAAAGCTTTTTAAGAAGTAAATGATCTTCTAAACTATGAAAATTGTTAATTTATTTTGTTTTTCTAATTTTTAAGCAAATTCATGTCAATCTTTGTTACTTTTTAAACTTTTCTATATTCTACTTTCAAGTAAAATTTTAAATCTGTACAACCATCACCTGCAGCACTGTAAACATTCCGTCTTTAAAGAAATAATTGAGTGAGAATTCTTGAAAAAAGCTTTGTAAGAATATTTTTTGCAAAATTCAAAATATTTAAAACTTTAAATTTAAGAATGAAATTTTTGAAATTTTTATTTGAAAAAACTTTAGTTCAACAATAAAGAATTTTTCAATAAATTTAATTAAATAGTTGAATTTCAAAATTATTCATCTTACATTTTTTACAAATTGAGGTTGATATTAACATGGAAAAGCTGTTAAATTCTTATTGAAACCAAAACCAAATCTTAAAATCTTTTTTTAAAAAAAATTAAAATCAAAAATTTAAAAAGCCAAAAAAGTGTAAAAAATGCAAAAATTAAGAATTTTACTCAAAAGTTTACAAGTTTAACCAAAATCAATAAAAATTGAAATTTTTTAATTCTAATTTTTAATAAATCCCTGAATAAATCCAAAAAAAAAGATTCTATTTTATTGATTTTGATTCCATCAATATTTCAGGAATATTTTACAGTGCTTTAAAGTTGTTTTGTGTCTTCCACCATGATTTCAATTTTCTATTCTACAAACTTAAAAATAATCTACCCAACAACTCTGAAGACGTAACGGTTTTCCTTATTTTAGTACAAAATTTGAAATAAGGAATTTTTAGTATTCCTTATTTTAGTACATCTTGTCCGTTAAATTTTTAGAGACAAAATCTCTGAAAATTGTGCTTAATTTTGAATTTTTTCAATGTTCAAGATAATTAATGCATAGAAAAACATTATTTTAAGAATACAAGCAAGTATCAGCAGTTAAATATAGCGAAAAAGTGGTTAAATTTTATCCAAATAAAATTTCATTTCTTATAATTGTATTAGTGTATGAATGTATTTGTAATTTTCTTAGAATTGTGTTTTAAAATTTTTGTTGAATTTTATAATTTTAATGTTTTTAAATGAAAGAATGCTTAAAGATAAATCATAATAATTAACTTTTTCATGTGATAATTCTTCAAAATGAATTTAATTTTATGATTTAATCCAAAAATATTTCCTTGTGTGTGTAAATTTTTCGAACACACAAATAATTTAAATTCAAAAATTTGAACTGAATAACGGAAATTTTTGCTCTTCAGAGTTGTTGGTAATCTACGTCTATAAAATATTCATGTTCAAAAAAAAAAAAAAAATATTCAATAAAAACTGCACAAAAATAAAATATACAAAAGAGTTTGATGATGAAGAAAAAGAAAAAAGAGATATAAATAGCACAAAAAATATAGCAATGATATCATGAGATTGCCTGCTTTAAAGCATTTTTGTTGATAATTAAAACTAATTAATTTATATTAAAAAAAAAATTAAATTCTTTGCGGATTCAAGTGGATTGAATTGGGAAAAGTTGGACTTAAGTGCACTGAGAGTTATGCTTTAGGCAGCAGATCAGCAGCTATTGAGTCAATTTGGATTTGTTATGCAAATAAAATTGACTTAAGCTGCACATCATTGCTGATTGAAAACCAACTAATTTGATCTGATTTCCGAAGCATAAAACTCTGACTACTTAAGTTTTTATAGCTGGATATTGGCTATTTCAGGAATTTGAGTTTTATTTATTACAAAAAGTTTTCTTCGAGTTTTTGAGGTTCGAAACTTATGAATCTTTAAAAAATTAATCATAAAATTCTAACCTCAAAATCAAAACTTTTAAAAGGAACAAAATGCAGAACTTAATAATTCCCAAGCTTTAATTCTCTTAATAAATGGATTGTGGTTGATGAAAATAGAGGAATCTAAAGAGTTATGATGTAAGCAACACCGGTAAATGCTGGCGGTTTATGAGTTTCTAACTAATAGGATTTATTAATGGATGTGAAAATGATTTTATTTGTTTTGTTTGGTTGGCTAAATGACACTAAAAAAACTAATACGATAGGTTGGTTAAAACAATTCTTATTGCATTAAGATGTTATGAGCGGAGATTTAAGGACGATACATAGAAATTTTGAAGTTAGAATCTCAAGATTTAAAAGATTGTTACATTTTGCCAACAGCTAACTACTGACATTCGTTAGTTGTAGCAAAAAAAAAAAATAATTCTTAAGAAAGTATGTCAAAATTTCCATTCATCATCAACAAATCTCCATTTTAGGAAGTTTTTAATCTAAATATAAATTAGCATTATTTTGAATGAGTATAAAAATTTGATTTGTGTCACATGTATGAAGGATTTTATTTGAATGTATAATGAAGTATAATATTAATCATGTAAAATGTTGAAAGTTGAGTTTGATGTTGTTTTTTGGTTTGATATTGGAATCAAGTATGAAAAAGTTAGAAGCATTGTTACTTTTTCAATTAAAAAAAGTTAAAAAAAAAAAAATTAATTAATTTTTTTGTTTTTTCAACATAGGAAATACCTCCATCGCCAAATTGCCCATATCGAGGGGGCTTAAAAGGATACTCAGCATCGGTATTAATTGAATATACTTGTCCTGCGTGGATTTATGTGGAATATAAATAGAGCACAGCCGCCACAAAAAATATAATTATTTAATTATTAATAAATTCAGGATCACTATAAAAAAATTAATAATTTAAGTGGTTCAAAAAAATAGTAGGATTGTGTTTTGGGTTGCTAGAAGAGATTCGATGTGTAATTAAGGAGTTTTTTTTAAGGGAAATTGCAAAATGATTTGTGTATATGTGTGTAATTATGGGTTTTTGGGGGGGAATTCTAGTATATTTACAATGATGTTCATTCTTTTAATTTTTCATTAAATTTGTTATGAAAAACTCTTAAATGTAGATGGTAAAATTGCAGGGAAAGGAATTGAGTTTAAAAAACAGCACAAATTTATTGAGGGACGTTAAAAAATTATGAGAGGTTTGGATGGATTTCAAAAAAATTTTGAAAATATTGTGCTGAAAAATTTATGGCACTTTCTTGATGTTTTGGATTAGATCTTAAATACCAATCAAGAATTTGGCGCCAAAAAAAATCTTTCAACACAAATATTTCGGAACTTGCACAAAAAAATCAACAAAAATGTAGTTTAATTAATTTGTTTTTACTACGCAAAACCTCTATCTACAGTCATCATTATATTTTCATTAATTTCGCTTGCCTAACTTGCTTTTCATCACTAAAAGTAAAATTTTGAATTTATTTGTTTTTAATTTGTTGTTTAATTTCAAAAAAATAAAACGTCAAAAAAATTGCCAAACGATTAATTTCATGTGGTATACTTACAACTTCTTATTTTTGAAATATTGAAATGTGACTTTTTGTAAAAGATATCATTTTGTGATTATGGATTGAATTAATACCAAAAAAAAATGTAAAAATGTTGAGAAGTTAGGCAAATTAAGGTAAAAAAAATTCAAGAAATTCGTGAGATAAAAAAAAACTAAATTTGATTAGAAGTTTATAAGGTGAAGAAAAAAGGTTTCTATTCTAAATAAGTTGCGCGATCTAAAACTCTTTTTAACAATACATATTTTTTGTTTTCTATTTTTTTATTGTTTGAAAAAAAAACTCGCTTTAAAGACTATATAAAAGACAATTAAACCCTGATGGATTTTGTATATATACTTGTAAATATAATTCTAAGACGCTATAAATATGTAAATAAAAGTAAAAGAAAATTTTAATCAGAATTAAATTGATCATACCTTGCCAATACCAACTTCCTGGTGCACCGACGAAAAGACGCTCTCCATCCTATGGGAATAAAGGAAAAGAAAAAGAGAATTAAAGATGAATAATCGATGTTTTAAGTTTTGAATTTTTTAGACGCAGTTTTGAGATTTTAAGTATTTTTTTAAGACTTTAATTCAGCATTTTAGACTCAATTCAGCAAGTTTTCATTTCAATTCAGCGGAACTGAGATCAATTCAGCAAAATTTCGCCTAATTCAGCTTTGATTGAAAATCTTATATTTTTTGTGCACAATGGTCTGAAATCGAAAAAAAATGTTCAAAATTTATATTTTGGTGGAAACTTTAGAGGTCCCAAAGTTTTAGTTGATTTTCCTTATTTTGAAAGTGTCATTAGCTTTGTCATGTCTTAATCATACATCACTGAAAATATAGGCTAATAATATTAAGGATAAACATGATTTTTCATTAAAAATTTAAAATTGTTTCTCAAAAAATTTTATGCACGAGCAAATTTGTATGAAAAAATTTGGAAAAGCAAGTGAAATTAAAATGCAACTAGTAATGAAGCGGATCACGCTTCATGTGCATATTCACACCGTTCCAAAACTCTCAATCGGGTCATAAGATTGAAGATTAAGACTCAATCGGGTCAGCAAAGCTTCGCTTTGCATAAAATTGAAGATTAAGGCTCAATCGGGTCAGCAAAGCTTCGCTTTGCATAAGATTGAAGATTAGAACTCAATCGGATCAGCAAAGCTTCGCTTTGCATAAAATTGAAGATTAAGGCTCAATCGGGTCAGCAAAGCTTCGCTTTGGATAAGATTGAAGATTAAGACTCCATCGGGTCAGCAAAGCTTCGCTTTGCATAAGATTGAAGATTAAGACTCCATCGGGTCAGCAAAGCTTCGCTTTGCATAAAATTGAAGATTAGAACTCAATCGGATCAGCAAAGCTTCGCTTTGCATAAAATTGAAGATTAAGGCTCAATCGGGTCAGCAAAGCTTCGCTTTGCATAAAATTGAAGATTAAGGCTCAATCGGGTCAGCAAAGCTTCGCTTTGCATAAGATTGAAGATTAAGACTCCATCGGGTCAGCAAAGCTTCGCTTTGCATAAGATTGAAGATTAAGACTCCATCGGGTCAGCAAAGCTTCGCTTTGCATAAAATTGAAGATTAAGGCTCAATCGGGTCAGCAAAGCTTTGCTTTGCATAAGATTGAAAACAAAAGTTCCTAAGAAAATCGAAAATTTTCACATTTGGACTCAATTTTGAAGCACTAATTGATGTTTTTGGATATGACAACGTATGTACGACTTTTAGGTCTAATTATAAGCTACAATAATCACAAGTTTTTAGAATTTTTAATTCTGAGTTGTAGGGACAGGAGGGCGAAACATCCCAAAAATGCCGATTTTTTGAACTTTTTCGACTTTTTGACCAACTAAAATTAATTTAAAAATATTTTTGTTATTTTTCCATAAAAGTTCTTGAACTTATTGATCAAATACAAAAAAGTTTACAAAAATCCATCCATACAGTGAGCCATACGATTTTTTTTTAAAATTTTATATTGTAGGGGGTGTACTGGTGGTTAAAAAGTTTTTTTGTATTTTTTCTCAATTAAACTTCATATTTTATTGATTCTGGTCAAAATAGTTCAATTTTCAATTTGTGTGAAATTTTTTAAATGTATTTTGCAATAATCGGCTAAAATATGCTCAAAAAACACACTATTTCGTTAGTTTCTCAGATCTATCTACATGAATCAGCACCAAAATGTTAGCAGCACATTTGAGTGATAATGCGCACATTTTAAGACATTTTTGACAAAAAATTATTTTTTCGTAATTGAGTTGTGCGATTAACAAACTTGCTGGTAAAGTCACACCACCACTATTTTGCGTCGTGCACCGAGGTATCAAAACCATTTTCAATGCGGTTTTTTGTATTTTGTAGATAATTTTGAGGCCGAACTTTTCACACCGAACAGTTTATGAAAATTTTGAGTTTTGGCGCCAAAAAACTAAAAAAACGATTTTTCAAGTGTATCGAAATCAATATATTCACAACGTGAAACGGTGTGAATATGAATATTAAGAAAAGTGCATCAAAGTACCTTACCAGAGCATGATTAGAAGCTAAATAAAGACTCAATCTTTGGATTCTGGTAGGTTTCGGAGACCCTGAGAAACCCGCTTTTAACTTATGAACGTTTAAAGTTTTGAAAATTTTCAAAATTTTAATTTAATTTTCCCTAATGATAAAGGATGTGGCCAATGTTTTGTAAGTCTTAACATAAAATTTGTATATTAATTAAGGTATTGAATGTAATTAGAACATAGATCAAACAATAGAAAGTGAAAAATTTTTGTAAAACTTTTTCATAGTGTTTTTGTTAACAAATTTTCGGTGACTTTGGTTAATGATTTATAGAGTTAGACAACGATTAGAAGCTTCATACTTTCACAGAAGATGCATCATTTTATGATTTACAATCTTGCATTCAAAAGTTCAGGTTTAAAAGACATGACTTTTTTGTATTTTTGAACATTTTTTTCGATTTCAGACCATTGTGTTGTGTATAAAACTTCTTCTTGAAAACTTTTCATACTTAAAATTATAAATTGCATATAATACAGCCTTCTTAATATCCAATGAAACCACAACCATCAGATCCTCTTCCTCAAAAAGATGCAAAAACATAAATGAGAAATTTAAATTTTCCATTTTGCATGCGAACAATGAGAAATTTATGAACTTTTACAATCTCAATGCTTACTGCGCTCATTTTGATCGACACATGAATATCGAATTGGAATTGATTTTGAAAAACAAATTTTTTCATGTTCATTTCATGGAGTTTTTCAACAAAAAAAAAAAAAAAAGAGCAAATAAAAAAGTTTAAGGAATGAGATTTAAAGTCCATTTAAATGTTGAATTGTCAAATAAATTTCGACGAGAAATGATTTTGTGCAATAAATTCATCAAATTCATCAAGACAGTTTGTTTTGATTTTAAAGGAAATTTTTCTCAACTTTTTATGCTCTTCATTGAATTGCAAGTGCCTTTATACAATTGATACATAAAAGATTATCGTTAATGGAAATCATGTTTTGATTGAGGTGATCTTTAATTCATACCACGGGATTCAGGCATGAACTTGTGGTATGGGAATGAGAATACAATGGGATTGAACTAGATTTTTGAGTCAAGGGAAGGGAATTTTTTGGGATGTGACCTAATTTTGAGTTTAACGCTACAATTTTGTAATAATTACAAACATAACCTCAAAAATTTGATTTAAACAAACAATTGAACAATGTATGATGAACAGATAGTACAAGTACAATGCTACATACTCAAAACATATTTTACAATCACAAAACATGACACCTCTTAATTAAGATATGATGATAAGCAAGAATCGATTCATGTACAAATTAAACTGTGGAACTAACAATTTTACACTAAATTACATCTGAATTCAACTATTCTAATGTCACACATGATTTGGGCTCTCAATTTATTACAGTAGCCTGATAAGGAAAGAAATGATATAGAAGGTATCAATGGGGTGTTATTAGAGTAAACTGAAAAGTGATGAATCATTTGAAAAATTGTTCTTCATTTCCTGATCTATAAACGTTATTTCAAAAGAAAGTAGCGATAATTTTGTTAATAATTTTAGAGTTTAATGGGGATTATTCATAAATGATGTCTAAAAATGTCTAAATATGCCATACTGCCTTTCTCAGTCTCTTTTTTATGTACATCTATAATAAATAACCCTAGTTTAAAAAAATTATAGAAAAATATTTTAATGAAATTCTACCAGTCATGCGGTTTTCAACAAATAAATATTTTGATCGATTTTTACTTCTTCTTCCTTTTTTTCCATGTAATTGAGTGTCTGCGGAGTTGATCGAACTGATAAAGAAGAATTTTACACATCTCGTGAGTGACTTTGTATGTAAAGCTTATTGGTATATTCATTATTATTTTTAACACGCTGATATTTTGTGCGTGTGAGGTAGTTGCTGGTCTTTTTGTCCACGATTTTCATATATTATAATTAATGGTTTATAGCAGTGAATATTTCGATTACTGTTAATCAATAATTACTTATTTTGGTTAAAATTAAATTTTTTCATGTTCAAATTTTAAGCTATTATAAAAATGCGCTTGTAAGCAGCCTCGCATGTCTAATAAAGATATTTTAAACGGTTCAATATTTTCATCTTACAAGAAGTGGATGGAGAAAGAGATATTGGATGCATTGCATGTTCCGGTGATTGATTTATGGTTTCAGTAATAAATATTGAAGATTATAACTCGCCAGACTGCAGGCTGCACCCATGATATCTTCATTATTATTTTTTGGTAATCAAAATTTCAATTTTTTTTTATAATAAACAAATATTTGATCTTGTTCCTTTATATATTTAAAATCATCATAAAATAAGACAAAGAAGAATAAAATTGAATTTTTTGCTGAGTAAAGTGAACAAAACATGAGAAAAATTTGCTATAGAAATTCCATCACAGTTGTTATTTCATGTACATTTGCATTTCGATATTCTATAATCCACTGCAATCACGAGAGAATTGCCAAATGTAAATTTCTGTTTTTTTTTCTATATGCTGATTCCATTATTATGTTAATTTACTTATGCATCTCTATCCACCGCTGGATATGTATATGAAATGGTTTAAAAAGGAGCATCCATGTGGGGCTGACTATGTCGACTTCTAAATGCAATTGTTCATTCATAAATAAAGATGATTTTTTTTGTTATATCCAAAGCAAGCGAATTTATTTTAATAGAGTCACAAAAGAATCATCTCAGTTGCTGTTTCACGACAGAAGGTACAAAAAGGGAGGACTTATAAAAATGATTCTTTAACGGAACAAATTCTGAGAAAATGTTCCTTTGAGCATAACAAAAAAAAGGCTCTTAGGTGCATAATATTGAACTCGCGAGCCAAAATGCTCAAATATTCACATGTTCTTGCCTCGACAAATGTAAATTTCTACTCGCTTTATTTCGCTGACAAAACAATAAAAGGAAATGAAGAATTGAAAACAGAACGTAATATTAATATAAAAAGATATTTTACCGTGTTCAGGGAATGAGAATCGATTGCAAATTTGGAATATTGATAAATTATTACTTGATTCGATTGATACTTCCTTAAATTTCAAAGTTCTTTTGATATTTTGCAGCATAATTAAATTTTTTGTTTCGAATTTAGTGTTTTTGCTGAATTCAGCATTTTCGGCTGAATTAGCTTTCTTTGAGGCTCTCAAATCTCAAATCAGGGTAGATTCAAACTCTTACGTAATCCCTGATCCTAACAGAATTTTTGATATCGTTTAACTACTTCTTCTTTTAATATTCAAGAATAAAAATCGCCAATCGAATTTTGATTGTCTTTTAATTCTTGATATTATTGAATCGAAAGATATATTCACAATAATACAATGCCTTCTTTTGAGTAATTTAATTTTATTGCATTTTGGTATTATTGAAAATTTATGTTTTTATTGTTGCTGCTCGATCATCTCAATCGGAGGAGGAAAGAGAAAACAGCCACTATATATTATAAATTTTTACATCTCGTGATTGCATTTATTACCGGCCCGAGAGAAATGTTTTGTGATCGTCGTTGGAACAGAGGATGGGGAGAGAAGATATTTGAATAAAATTCATGTTTTGAGACATGTAGAACATAATTTCAGTAGCGATATTTCTCATGTTTCTCAATGTGACTTGATATGTGAGCAAAAATAAGAAAAAAATTCTATTGTTTCTGCTTTGAGTATGTATGATTATGATGACATTGAAAATGATAAATTTGTGTCGGAAAGACTTTTAGAGTTAGATTTATTAAAGTTTTGATTTTTTTTTTTTAAATTCAAAATGTTGTTTTTGCTGAGTAGTAACGCATAGCTAAATTGTTGTAATGACATAAATGTTTAAGATTGTTTAATATAATATTAAACATTCTGGGTTCAATTCCTTGCAAATTTATCAATTTAAAAAATTATTTAATCGGGTTCAAATCCGGAAGTTTTATCAAGTTTTTTGACGGGAATGCATTTTTTTAAAGTAAAACGTCAGTTTATCTTGATTTTATTCTGATTATTCAATAAAAAATAATTTTTTTCATTTTTAAAGTTCAATTACCTTGCTAATAGCAGCACTCAAACCAGCTTGACATGAGCCCTGTCGATGATATCCCCAGTACACTGAAAAAGGAAGAAAATCAATTAATTCTTTTTTCCACACTTCCATTCACTCATAAAGTCAAACTTAGAACTATTTCCTGTGAATCATCAAAGAAACAAGTTGGTTGACAAATGTGCAAAAAAATAAATTAGTTTGAAGGAAATCTCAAAGAAACCTAATCGTAAAAAAATATTTACAGCACTTACGTTTTCATTTGATCATAAATAAAAATGAAAAAAAAAAGTATGGGAGAGACTCATAAAATTATATTTACATACTAACCAGAATAAGAATGTGCCACAATGTTGGCGCACATTTGTAAGCAATAAAAAAATTTGCCGACAATTTGTCATAAATGAATACAACTTCTGCTTTTGAATGGCATGTAATTTATGTAAATTTTTAAAATAACTTTTTAATGCAAATGAGCGTCATAAGAATGTAAAAAAAAGAGTAAAGAAGTGAAGAAGAAGAAGGAGAAATGCATTTACTGGGCATTGACAAAAAAGGAAACAAATTATTTAAAAATATATATTTAAGTGAGATAGAAACAAAGAAAGGAAAATGAAGATGAGCAATTGAATAGTTAAAAAAAAAGAATACATAAAAATGTGTTGCACATATGTTCAAAAAGTATCATCAGATGCCGCGCACACGGGTATAACGAAACAACAACCGTAAAAGTAGAGAGAGATACAAAGAAAGAACCTTTTATGCTTCTACAAAAGAATGCTCTTACTATGAATTGCTATGTATGCAACTATGAAGTTCATTTGGGGATCTAATTTTAGTTTGGTCACTAAGGCGTAAATGCTTTGGTCAGTTTATCAAAATTTACCCAAATTTGATTTACTTTGGTTCTAAACTTATTCTTTAGAGTTTATAATCAAAGTCCATGTCCAAAACATTTAATACTTAACAGAACTAGACCCTATTCATGACTAACAGACTACCTAACCTCACTTCCAATTCCCAAAACACACTCCACAGTTAAGCAAATGAGATGAATTTTAAATAAATTTCAACTATTTATAGACCGACTCAAGACCAAGCATGACGAATAATAATAAAAAAAAATATTTTGAAAATTTCCAGCACGTATTTGTTTACGGCATCAAGAGAGATATTAACTGCCTTTTATGTCTTTTATGTATTGATTGTCTATTTCAGATTATTATTGTATGAAATGAGATTATTTTACAATACTTCTTATGTTCTTTACATCTCATTGAGAGAAGAAAAAGTTAATTTCTTCTTCAAATAATTTTTTTTTTAAGATTGTGGATCATTTAATAAAGAAATAAATCATGACAGAGAAATGACTTTAGTGTCAAAAATGCTGTTACACTTGAAATATTTTACAGATGCTTGTGTCATTAATTTTTATTTTCTTGAATGGGAAGGTATTGGCAATTAGCTTCTGGTTCTAGTCTGTTTGCATAAAATCTAGATATTAAACCTCCCAACATCTAGAATTGATGGATATAACTCATTAAAACTGCGATTAGTGATCATCAATTCAAGATTCCTTAATATAACCTCAAAATTCTCATATCACAGCTGCTCCTAATTAAAAACTACTTCATAAACAATCCTTTTGTATATTAATCTACAACATAAATCTGCTGACTATTATGACGTCCATAAAAAATGGCAAGCAACTCAATCTTGTGTCAGAAATGTCATGTAAATTTCTTAATTAATTATGACCAACAGCTCTGTCACTTTTTCAATGTTAAGTTCATGATAAATCATCAAAACTGAGGGATAGAGTCACATGTGCATGTGTGTATTCTTATTAAAGCATATCGTGCATCTGTACAATAAAGAGGATGTTCACAATCGATTTTTTTCACGCTCCACTTCCGTTAATTTTTTTAAATGTCAGTTTTGTTTTCACATTTTCAAGGGTTTATCGCTGTTGACTATTGCAATGTAAAGTGGTTGAGTAGGACATGTTATTATCCCTTGAGTATATACACTCGGTGAAATTTGATAGTTTTTACATAATTCAGGGGAATTTCGCTCTTATGAACATGAAAACTTTGATGTGATTAAACAATTGTTTCACTTTAATGGATTTATGGACGATGGTGTCATGTAGGTAAATAAAAATTAAAAATGCACAACAAAAGACAATAAATTATGAAGAATGAAAAAATTTGGAACGTGACTGAATGAAGTAAGTAAATAAACAAATTTGATTTATATGATAATATTAAAGATAATTAAGTGCATTAACCTACAAATGACGCTATTAGGAGTTACTGTTACGGTATTTGTTGCTTTAAGGTAGAGCACGTTCACAAGGTGTGAATATATTTTGTGGAAATTTATTTTTTTGGAAGTTTGGTTGTGTCTAATTTGGGGAGTAATAAAAATAATCTTAAAATTCATTCAAAATTTTTAACGGTTTTTTGAAATTTGAATATTTCAAGAAAAATTTTGGACACACATTTTGATGTCTTAATTTTGATTGTTTCTTATTTCCTAACCTCAAAATTTGGGGACATAATCATCAAATACCTTCAAAATCTTCTTTCAAGCATCAACTCATCTCAAAGATCAAACAATTCTTTGAAGTTTCGTAAATTACTTAAACTTGTCACATACCATTGTGATGAAAACACTTGAGAGCAATAATAATTTTTTAATTAACTTTAAAATCGACATCAGAGGTAACATAAAATTGCTTCCATAATTTTTCTCAAACATCTGAAGTCAAACATTTTATGGGAATTTTTCTAATTTTCATTTCCCCTATTGGAATTGATCGTCGTTGTTGTTTCCTTTAATTTTCTTTTAGCTATGAAAGAAATCATGTCAATTAATCTATTTTTAAAATTGAACATCATTATTTAAATGCTTGAGTCAATGCATTAGGTGTATTATTTCATGTATCATATATATATTATGTGTAGGGGAAGATGTAGTTGTATCTAATTGAAGCATATTAATTTTTAAAGTAACTGAGATTTCCTCCCAACAATCATCATGTATTTGTCTCATACTCACTTGTTCGACATGGCGAAAATTCTTTGAATTCTCGAAAGTTATCTTTGGCAATGAAGCATGTACCAACTGGTTCGTTACGTTCAACCTTTTTCGGCTGATGTTGATGGTAGACGTATCGTGGTGCACAAGCCTATAAAGTAAAAAGACAGAGAAATTTAATAGACAGTTTAATGGTGTGAGGTTTATGTAGACTATTGGCATCAATCTTTTATGGATTTTGTGAATTTTAAAGAGTTCATTATTATTCAAGAAATTAAGCTGAATTCAGCTAAGTCAGCATGATCAGCTGAATTCAGTTAAAAAAGAGGTTTTGCTGAATTCAGTACTCAAAATCATTAAAAAAATTAACCGAATTCAGCATTAATGCAACTAAATTTTTTTGCAAGCAAGAATTACTAAAAATTAAATAAAATTCATCAATTTAAGGCTTAAAAAAATAATGTTTCCAAAAATTAAAACTCGTCAACAAATTCATCCACAACAATTTCATTTCATCTCAATTCTTTTCCTCGTCCAATAAAACTCTCATTTCTTGTCAGTCTTGTAAGTATTACAGTAAAAGAATGTTGTTTCTTGTCCTTTCCAAAAATAGATTTACGCCACAACCTTGAGTCGCAAATCAATCATCGATAAAAGGAAACGACAACAATTCGATTTTGTGATAACAGCAAACAAATAAGAACGAAAACGGCACAAAAAGCTACAGAGTGTGGATGGACTGTGGAGAGAAAGAGTGCAGTAACATTTTTCAAATTAAAGACACGAAGACTCTCTGCATATAGCATCTCATAAAACACGAATGATGATCAAAAAAGGCTAAACAATGTGGATTTTGAGGTGAGTTGTAGATGCTGGCAACAAGAACAAAATGTACGAATTGATGACGACGACAAAGTTTTTTTTTGTGTGCGATGCATCATAAGGAAAGAAACATCATGATGGACATAAAATGATAAAGCAAAAAACAGTAATAAAAATTAAATTCATCCATGTCCAGTTATGTGTGCATGAATAAAGAAAAAAAAATTTTTTCCAATGTGAAGGCCACCATCAGTGCTGCACCGAATCGTCATTCAAACAAAAAATGTTTCTCGTCAATTTTATGAAAGCGATAAATTTCCAATAACAAATAAAAAGGAAATGAGATGTCTGGCACGTGAATTTATGTATGTTGAGGATGCTAAAATGTACAATAGTCTTCACCCCACGAAATGAGAGTTTCTTTGCATTTTTTAAGTTAATTTTACAAAATTTTTCGAACTCCAATGCTGAAATTGCTAGCAGCAGAAACAGCAATAGCTTTAAAAGTACACAAAAAATTACGCATTCAGGTGTCTGATTTCGAATGGACAGAAATAAAAACAAGAACATCGGCAAATGTTGAAAAATTTTCAAACATCCATAAATGGTAGCAGCATCTTCAATCGAAATTTTTTCGTACAATAATAACATAAGAATTGAATAAAATGAACAATCAGGAATCGATAAATGTTGGAATGACATTATTGATGACCTCTGACCACAAAATATCCATTCATGAAAAAAAAGAGATATTTTACATAAAACAATTACAATTTGCCAATGATACTCGACCGTACAAATAGAGCGTAAATGCGTATGCACAGGAATGAAAAAAAAAACAAACAGTTTTATTGTTCCTACCCATTTGGAATCAAATAGTCGAGAAATGTACTTTGGCAAACTCTTTTATGGAATGCAACAATGGGAAGATGTGTGTAATGTGAGCGGGAGAGTGATTGTATCTTCCTTCATACTTCTTCTTCATACTCTTTTATACACTTTATATAAAGTGCAATCGATACGGAAAATTTATTTAAATTGTTCTTTGAAGAGCTACATAGACACACCCAAGGGGTATGAGCTTGTTGCACCTCGTTGCAAAATGTTGCAATTTGTTGCAAATTGTTGCAATTCATTGCAAACGCTGCACTTTGGTGCACTTTTTTGCAATTTATTGCAATTTGTTGCACTTTATTGCACTTTATTGCACTTTTTTGCACTTTTCTGCACTTTGTTGCACTTTTTTGCACTTTTTTGCACTTTTCTGCACTTTTTTGCACTTTTCTGCATTTTATTGCAAAATTTTGCACTTTTCTGCATTTTATTGCAAAATTTTGCACTTGTAAAATGTTTATGATAAGCTATGAAAAGTAAAATTATTTTCATTTTAATTTTATTTTATATCGAAAAATTGTTTAAAATTACTTAAATTATTAAAAGGAAACAAAAACAATTTTTTTGGGGCAAAAAATCAGTTTTTAGCTTTTTTTACCCCTTAAATGGCCTCTAAATTGATAAATTCCTATTTATTATGAATTTACTCGTCGTGACGTATATTTTAGTACCATAAAGCGGTGGGAACATGGCAAACTCTAAAATGAGCATTTTAAGTGAAACCAAAAATTCCATCGCAACGCGTGGAAGTTAAAATTTTTAAAAATCCAAAAACAATATCAGAATTATTTAATATCTTCAATGAAAATTATCCACAGACTTATCGAAAGTCTAGGGATATTCAATTATGCATGTTCGGAAATTGCAAAAGCTTTTTCTGTTATTTTTTCAGAAATTTTGAAATTTTGTGAACATTTTCGAGTGTGTTCAGAAAAAAGTTTTTTTTGTTCGAAAACTCGAAATTTTAAAATTGATTTAACTATTTAAAACATTTCAACAATCGTAAATGATTTTAAATGATCTGTTTTTAATCAATTAATCAAAATCCTTTTAATAAATTGCTATGTATTGCAAAAATTTTCCCACTTTCGAAAACAAAGTGCCAAAATGTCAAAAATAATACACCGTTGTCCTATGTTGGGTAAGGGTTTAAAGCAATCCTGATTTTTTGAAACCTTCATTTTGAATGATTGATGAAAAACGGGATTTTCAAACCTTACATAAATGTTAACTTGGGATTTTTGAAGCATTCAAATTTTTGCGTAGGATTTTGTTTACGTAAAATTATTTTAATACAAAAATCAAAACGAAAATGTAAACAAAAAATATTGTAAACAAACAAATATTTTGATATCAAAATATTTTTGCATTTTTCCATTCTGGATCTTGATTTATCAAATGAATTGCATTCTTTAGCGGTTTTTCTTTCATTTAATCAATAAAGCTTTCATGAACAAGCTTTATTCGACAAATTATTTCAAAAATAAAAATTAGCGAAAAAATTCACCAACACATTTACAATTTTTATTTTCAAATTTTCAATTGTATTTAACTGACAAATTTCGAATTGTCGGTAGTCGGATTCAAATCATGATTTTAGTTTTCAATGCTCTACAAGTCAATCATACAAATGGGCGTTTCCACAGATAGATGGAATTTTGTAAAAAGCGCTTTTGTAATCCTTGTTCTTTAAAAAATTCAACCTTTGAAAAATCAATTTAAAGTTGTTAACTCAATACAAAAACCAAATTTACATGTTGATTTAGTGTTTAGCTGTTGTAAACAATATTCTGATTATAAAAAATGTTTCTAATTAAAGCAAAATTTTCTTTGAAAAATAATAATTTTTTCATGGATTATGTAAAAAGCGCTTTATTTTTAATATTTTGTTATTTAAGATATGTAGGAAGAAGATGTAAGGATATAAAGATAGAATTCAACGACTTACATAAAAAAATTTAGTTATTTATTTGTCTAGATAGCTTAATCAAGTGAAAATTTACTTTAAAGTCAAAATTTTTACAAAATCCAATCTGTGGAAACGCCCAAATGTAGACAAGGAAATGTTTAGAATCCATCTTTCGGAAATACCTATTTAAAAAATAGATTCTTTTAAACCCAATACATTTTGGCACTTAAACACAGCTGTAAGTGGCGCAACATTAAATTAAAATACAGTGCATACAAAAACTTACAGCTGCGTGTGGCATAAAAAACACCAGTTGTAATTTACAGATGGTGAAAAATGCAATTTATAAGATTTTTACAGCTGTAATTTACAGATAGCTTTCGTTTTAATTTTAATCGTTTTACTAATATTTTTCCTTTTACAAAAAGACATGATTGGTATTAAATCTTTCACTTTCAATATTGTCAAACACTATTAAACAATATTAGCAAAGAAACTCAAAGAGCAAACGCGAGGTTTTGGATCAAATTATTAATGAGCAATAGCTTATACAGATTTTTTTTGGATTTTTCTGGGATATTTTTTTAACAGCTATTTTAATTAAGAGAATATGAATGAAAGATTTTGCTAATCAAATAATTTCCATTTTTTGACTTTTTGTAAAAGGAAAAATATTAGTAAAACGATTAAAATTAAAACGAAAGCTATCTGTAAATATCAGCTGTAAAAATCTTATAAATTGCATTTCTTTACCATCTTAAAATTACAGCTAGTGTTTTTGGAGCAACAAACAGCTGTAAATTTTTGTTTGAGCTGTATTTTAATTTAATGTTGCGCCACCTACAGCTGTGTTTTATTGCTAACTGTAATTTAGTGCCAAAAAGTACTGGATTTCTTTTAAGATTTTTTAACCCAATTTGAGTGAAAAAAAATTATTTTTCGTTTAAAACTAAGAAAAGTCAACTAAATACACCAAATTGAAGAAAAATGCAGTTAAGTGCAGTAAAGAGCAACAAATAGCAATAAGTTAGAAAAGTAAATTAATTTAAAAGTACTACAAAATACAAAATTTCATATAAATTTCAATTTTTTAGGTTCATAGTAGATAAAATATGATTATTACAACTCAAATTTGTTCGCTAACAATAGTTTTATCTTTTAAAAGTTATTTAAAAAAACCGTTGCACTATGCTGCACTTACTCTACTTTGCTGCACTTTACTGCACTTTGTTGCACTTGTTGCACTTTTTTGCACTTTATTGCACTTTTTTGCATTTTTTTGCACTTTATTGCACTTTGTTGCACTTTATTGCACTTTGTTGCACTTTTTTGCACTTTATTGCATTTTTTTGCACTTTGCTGCACTTTATTGCACTTTGTTGCACTTTTTTGCACTTTGTTGCACTTTATTACACTTTGATGCACTTTTCTGCACTTTTTTGCAATTTTTTGCATTTTATTGCAAAATTTTGCACTTTTTTAGGAGCTCTCACCCCTTGGACACACCATACTTGGCAAGGTGAAAATATATTTTATTGGAAATATTGGGCTGTTCAAAAAAAAACCGGCCACTTTAGAAAAATATAAATATCTCTGCGATGGAAGCGAGTTAACGCATGAAATAAAAAGTAAAATACGTAATTTTGAAAATGCAATAAATCAACACTTAGAAAAGTTTTCAATTGTGTAAGGAAAATCGGAAAAACTCATGGAAACTTAGCTAACAATTTATATGAAATTTTTTGCATGATTTTTCTCAGAAGTTTTCCACTATTCAAATCCTAACTTACTTACTGTAACATTGTAATCTTATAGAAGATTAACAATCACTATAAGTTTGAATTTTTCCATCAAGAGTTTTTCATGAATCATGAAAAATGTGAAATTTTCGCATTTTGAGAAAATTGTTGATTTTTCACTCGTTTTTCACTTTTATGAAAAACTAATTATACTGTTATGATCGTATAACTAATAGCTACACATTAGAATGAGTATATTTTGAAAAATCTCAAGTTTTGATTTCCTTAGTTTTTCCGATGATTTTTCCAATGTCCAAAAAACTTTTCATTTTCGACGTTTTTCTATTGGAAACTATAGCTATTAGTTATACGATCATAACAGTATAATTAGTTTTTCATAAAAGTGAAAAACGAGTGAAAAATCAACAATTTTCTCAAAATGCGAAAATTTCACATTTTTCATGATTCATGAAAAACTCTTGATGGAAAAATTCAAACTTATAGTGATTGTTAATCTTCTATAAGATTAGAATGTTACAGTAAGTAAGTTAGGATTTGAATAGTGGAAAACTTCTGAGAAAAATCATGCAAAAAATTTCATATAAATTGTTAGCTAAGTTTCCACGAGTTTTTCCGATTTTCCTTACACAATTGAAAACTTTTCTAAGTGTTGATTTATTGCATTTTCAAAATTACGTATTTTACTTTTTATTTCATGCGTTAACTCGCTTCCATCGCAGAGATATTTATATTTTTCTAAAGTGGCCGGTTTTTTTTTGAACAGCCCAATAGATACGATGACTTATTGTTTTTAAGTGTATCTTTTGTAAATGGACTTTTCTTTTGTTGTTGCTACAAATAAAAAGTTTGATTCTTCGTAAATTTGAAAGAATTTCAAAATTTAACGATTTTCAAAAATTTGAAATTTGTTTAAACATTTTCAAATTTCAAAAAACCGTTAAACATAAACCCCCTCAAAATTTCTTTGTGATCATCAGAACTTCATTTTTTTTTTTTTTTTAAAAAAAATGTTATTTTTTATTTTGCTTTTCATAATAATTACAAATATATAAATTTATAATATTAATTTTAAGAGTTCAAGCAGCAGCTTATTCATCTTAAATGTTGATTTTTGGTGCAGATTTTATTGCCTTTTTGATGCGTTGACATCGATGGATTTTATTGTGTTGTTTTTGTCATAAAATGACGATTTGTGTTTTTTTTTTGCCATAGATATGGCGAATGCTTTCTGCAAGCTCTGCACAATTACATTGACCTAGGGTATATCAATGTAATGTACCTAGCAAAATTTGTGTTTCGCGACGACACAAACCGAGCTGCCAGACTAGAAGCAGCGAAAAAGCACCAGATCCGACTAGACTTTCCCTAGGATCGAACCCAGGTCGTTGACATAGGAGGCCGACACTCTAACCACTCGGCCACCGCGGCTTTTTCGCTGCCTCATCAGAACTTCAAATAAACAAACAAACACAAATCCATTTACATTCACGCTATAATTATTCATAGTTGATCATTGAAGCTCTTAAAAAGCAGTTCAAATAATCTTTAAACATAACTCACGACTTAACCAGATTAATCCATTTACATTGTTCGATTTATATTGCTCCATTTATGGTCATTAGGAATTCAAAGTTTATCAATTTGCATACAAATAGTAATTCATGTTTTCCTGCCTTCATTCTTGTTCTTTCTTTCTTCACAAAAAAAAAAGAGAAGATCTTTAACAAAATGATTCAATTGAATGGTATAAATACATGCTAAATAGCAATTTAACCTTTCGACCATAAGATATAAATACAATATTTACTTTTTCTCTAACTTATTCTGATTCCATTCTCATCATCATCTAATGTGCTTCTGTACCATTTTTCATGTTTCTCTCAGTTACACAAAAAAAAAATTAACGATTTGCTAAAAGGAAAGTCAAGTAAATTTCATGTTTACGGAACCGACAATAAGTCAAAGCGCAACGGAAGATAAAAATATAATGTTTCAACATACATATAGGAAAAGCTTCAATCTTAGCAATATTACACGCTTGTAGATAATAAAATGAACAAAGAATTGCTCTTTGTGGGTTGTGGTGTCAAGAAGTCAAAACGATTAAATTTAAATTACGTGAAAATTGCTGTAATCTCTGCTTTTTATAGTACTTTAATAGGATTAAATAGGATATGTTGGAGAAGCTATAAATGTCTGGTATTGTGGTTACTAACTTGTGGTGCTGCCTGAATTTTCGTGAACTTGATTTTTTTTGAATGGATACTAAGGATAGAACTAGAATTCATCCTTTATTTCGTCCAAAAAATGTACAAATAAGACATCAAGGTGTGCCAAGAAAGCTTCAAATCACAATCTTATCAAAACATAACCTTGCGACTTCCACAAATCCCAGTTCATGTCACTAACTCCTTCCTCCTTAAACTTCCCATTATTTGCTAATCATTTTCATATTTTTTTTTGCCAAGCAAACAAGCCATAAATCCACAAACTAATGCCAGGCACTATGAAACCATTGTTGTGATAGCTTCATAATATGTCCATCAAGTTGTTAAGTAAATGACATTTATCTTTCTCGACTGTAAGGTAGATAGATGGATAGGCAAATGATATAAATAGAATTGACATGAAGGTAGGTTTTGCTCATTAATTTCTATCGCGGCCTCCCTTTTTTCTTCGTCTTATTTTTTTTTCATTTTTCATCGACTGACTATGATGAGTAAAATATTTAATATTTATTGGAAGAATTTCATGTGCGATGTGGGATTCCATCAACACGTAACATGCATATTAGTCGACACATTTGATGTTGTATTGTTGATGCAATGAAATGGAAAGAAAAACAGGAAGATGAGCACACGCCTTAAGAAATAAAGTGCAAAAAAAACGAAAGAAAATCAATCGAAAGTCATTAAAATATTTTCCTTTTCCCCTAAACAGACAATGACTGCACAAACGTCTACACAATAACCTTTCCTAAAAGCACAATTTCCTTTCTATCCATTCATCAAATGCGATAAAAAATCGACCAACAATTTCGGTGGCTTTTAACTTGATTTGGTATTTTTTTTATGTGAAAATTTATTTCCTTCATTCTTCTTCTTTCTTTTCACTAATTCAGCAATCAAATTTTATTATTATTTTTTTTCTTTCGAGTTTAGGTATGAAAAAATGGAATGAGAGATAATTTATTGACACATGTAGGTGGCGAGAAATGATTGTGAAGAAATTGTGGTGTAGAAATTGACATTGAAAATTAGAGAAGAAGACACAAAGTAATAAATATTGCAGTGATGCCACACCTTAATGGATTAAAGAAACTGATTACTTACCACAAGCGGACCATTAATTCCAGTGCTTGAAACCGTTGCGCCAAACCATTGATTTGATTTTGTATCAATTTGCTCGTTTCTTTCGTTGTAGTTGTTGCCTGCAATCAAAATTGAATTTGAGGTTATAAAAAGAATATTTTGATTGATTACTTTGATTTATAGATTTTTTTTGCTGTGCACGAAATGTTTACTCAAATTTTTGAATAAAAAACATTCAAATTCAAAATTTCCGTTTTAAATTTTTCCTACACATCAAAAATCTATAAATAACAAACCATGTTAGTGGATTAAAAAGGTGAAATTTCCACCAATAAACAACTAAAACTACAAATGTTCATCTATTTCTACAAAATTGGAGCT
Source organism: Chironomus striatipennis (assembly GCA_026123125.1). NCBI lineage: Eukaryota > Metazoa > Arthropoda > Insecta > Diptera > Chironomidae > Chironomus > Chironomus striatipennis. Next base: position 43,283,258 of record CM047394.1, read on the forward strand.
TTTAAATAAGACCATAATAAATGGCTCTAAATGCTTCAATTCTTATCTAAATATTTCCATTTTTCTTAAATTTATCTATAATCTTATTTTCTCAGCTAGAACACGATGAATTCTCATCACCAACAACCCACCTTTAAATGTAACGACACATTGATCCGGGCCTTATTTTATTTATTTTAACAAATTTTCATTTTTTTTTCGAAAGCGTAAAATAATTTAGAAGAGAAGAAAAAGTCAGATTTTTGTATATATGGAAATGAGACACTTTATTGTGTGTTATACATGGATTTATGAGAAGTTTTATACCATTATTGCGTTTTTTGAGTAATTTATGTGATGAATGATATGGAAGATTGAAAATATGTTTTTTTAATTAAGTGATCTTTTTGATCTTGTTTGGATTTTAATGAGGAATGAAAATGGAACCAAAAATGTTCTAAATTAAAATTATGTTAACTTTATTGCCATATAAAACTAAGAGAGTACGATTAAAAAATTTACAGAAGTGCTAACTTTGGTTTTGTTTCCTTTTTTCACCGCCAGGACAAATTCCATCACTAAAAAGTTTCTCACAAACTCCATCAACTCGTTGCCACAACTTCTCACCATACTTTCTAAGTGAGAAGTCCTTAACAGTCTCCTTCAAACAATCATTAGTGCATTGATTACGATAGTGGAACATTAAAGCATCCTTTGAGTCAACATACTGCTCTTGAGAGCCCTTAAGTGCATCCCATACATAATGATTTCCTATTTCTATAACTTTATCACGCTTTCCTATGAGTTTTGTACGTACATGATTCCACTTGTAGTCACCAGTACTGTGCTTAAGACGAACGACTTTAGCTTGAGTGTATAAAAATTTATTGAGAGAATTTTCAGGAACATTTGAGTAATCGCTATCAAATTTTCCAAATACAAAAAAATTTTTGAACACAAATGAATGAATTGATTCTCGATCATGATGAGTTAGAAATTCAGGAATTGTTTTGTAGGCAACAGGAAGAATAATCTCATCAAAATCAGCAATCATGACATATTTGAAATTATCAACCATTGTTGCTCGATAAAAACAGTCATTAAGTGTTGCCATAATTCCATAATAGTGGATTGTACCTTCATCCATACTCATTACTCGATCAATATCCCACTGTAAAACCTCAATTGTATTTACTGATTGATAATATTTGAACAGCTTATCAACATCTTTTGATATTGACATATTGTAGAAGTAAAATTTGTCAATTCCTAAAAGTTTATACAATTCAACAAATTCAGCGATTCTTAAAGCATCTCCAAAATTATTTTGTGCTGGACCTGGACAAAGTGCAACACCAAATTTATTCTGTTCTCTAAAATTCTTGTTTGGATACGTAATTCCAATAAAATATTTATCAGTTGTGATGTACTTTTCGTAATTCTCATGAGTAATCTGAACAGAATTCGGCTTAACAATTTGCTCACTATCGGATGTGAGTATTATGAAAGGGCAAACGACAAAAAATCCAGGATAATAACCCCAAACAGCCTCATTTAATTGACTCACAGACAATGCCTTTGTTGTCTTGATAATTCCATTTGGGAACTTTAAATGGCATCGAAAAATTGATCCCTTAAATCTTAACTTCCAATGCATTGCTCTAAAATTATTTAAAAAATTGAAAGATCACAACAATTTTAAGTACATTAGTTCTCATTAGTTCTTACGCAATTATTCTAATAGTTGCAATTGGACTAGCTTCAGGAATACTTCTCAGTCTATTGACATACTGTGCTAGAAAATGAAATTCAATTTTAGAATCTTCAAAAATTCCCAAGTATCATCTAGCCTACCCGTCACATTTAATCTCGTATCAAGAAAAGCGGAATAAATGAAACAACATCTTGAACTCTTCATCATTCGCTTCCAAGTATTATTATAATTTGTGTCTGTATTATCATCATTATAAATTGTTGAAATTTGAAGTGCTTTTAATGAATTCAGTAAGAGATTTTCCTAATAAGAAAAGTAAACAGCAATTAGCAATGCTAATTAATCCTGATTAATTTGTAATTCTTACACATTGTTGAGCTTTGTAGTAGTAATGATATGAGATCATCAGAAATCCAATTAAAAGGATCACATAGCAAAAATGACTTGTACAAAAGTATTTTCTAACTTTTCTTTTGAAGCGCTGAATCATTCTAACCATCGAACTTAAAACTTATTAATTTTATATCTAAATAAATTTGACTAAATGCGGCTTCACCGCATCGAATACTATTGAATACTAAGTGCATCATATGTGGTAATAGTTTAAGTTTTATATCTGCTGATAAGAATTATTTGGCTTTTAGTGTCTATACACGGTGTTATCAATTTTTATGGATGTGTTGATATTATAAATGTAACACAAGTTTATAAACCTCCTGTGTACCTTATGTTTATACTTTTACAGTCTAATAATTGGAGTGTTTGTGAAACAGAGTTGGAATTCTTGATTATTTCGAATTCAAAATTATAATGCAAAATTTGTTTACAATTAGCTGAACTTTTGCTGAATGTGCTGAATAAAGCTGAATTAAATTGAATTTTCAAAAATTTACCGTTATTTAGCTATAAGTCAATAAATATTAATACAATATCACTTAAAATAAATCTATGAATTTTTAATAACCAAACACGATTTGTCCATATCTCGATACGTTCATTAAGAAATTCCAATAGAAACCACACGAAAATGATTATTCTTAAGTATGTGTTTATATGTGAACCCCATTAATCCTCGAATATTTCTCGTAAACATTTGTCATCGTTGACAATAAATCTTTCAATTTTCATTTTTGTCCATGGGCGAGGAACAGAACTTTTTCGATTAACTCATATTTCAGTAACATAAATCTTGCATAAATCAGTTCCATTAAAAAATTTAGATCTCAAAAACTTACTTTATTACAGTTGACATTAATGTTAATCTCATCAATTGCCCGAAATTGTTAGGAATGAAAAAAAAACAAGTTTCTTATTTTATGATCACTTTATGCTTTCCAAGGGGTGAGAGCTCCTAAAAAAGTGCAAAATTTTCCTACGAAGTGCAATAAAGTGCAACAAAGTAGAGAAAAGTGCAATAAAGTGCAGTAAGATGCAATAAAGTGCAACAAAGTGCAATGAAGTGCAGTAAAGTGCAATAAAATGCAACAAAGTGCAATAAAGTGCAACAAGTGCAACAAAGTGCAGTAAAGTGCAACAAAGTAGAGCAAGTGCAGCAAAGTGCAACGTGTTTTTTTTAAGTTTTCAAAAATATAATATTGTTTTTAATGAATAAATTGGATTCTCTAGGTTTATACTTCATGTCCTACAAACTTAGAAATTTTCATTTTAATTTTTTAGAGTATTTTGGAGGTTTTCTTTAAATAATATTGGTTTAACAGTTCTAGAATACTTCATGTGGATTAGTTTTAACTTGAAAAATATGAATCAATCATTAAAATCTTCAAAAATTTAAACTTTTTCCTATGCGTTGAAACAAATGCAACTTTTTTCAAAAAGATTTCATCTGCCACTGATCTTTATCATACAAATTTTTTTACTATAGATTATGCATCCACAGTCAGTTTTACGATAAAAACTGTAAAAATGAAAAACTTTATGAAAACGAAAAAAAATTTGGCTTTAAAAAAAAAATAAAATTTCTAAAGTGATTTTTTCCAAATTTTTTCATTAGCGATTTTTTTTTCAGAATTATTGTTATGATTTCTTACGAGCTCTGTTAACAATAATTCAAATGTATTTTGACTTTAAAAGACTGAACATATTTTTTTCATAAAGTATTATTTTTAATTAAATTAAAATTTTGTAAACAATAACACACAAAATATGATTGTATTAGTGATAAGGGTGTCAAACCCAAGTCTGAAAACGTACCCCAAGTCCATAAAAAAACTCTTACCTAATCAATCTTGAAATAAATCTAATGATGCAGAAATATTGTATAGAACTAGAAACTTCTAATGAATGCTTACCTTTAATTTAAAAATAATTCTATGAAAAACTATGGGAGTTTTACGACCCAAATATCCCAAATCCCAAGTCCTGACCCCAAGTCCTTGCTATAATTTTGTATAGAGTAAGAGAGTAAGAGGTAAGAGTTATTTCATGGACTTGGGGTACATTTTGATTAATTTCTCTTTAACTATTAACTTATATAATATGTAATGCACAGAGAATTATTTAATAATCATCAAAGTTTTATTTAAACTATAAAACTTTAAGCTAAACTCATATTAAAAAGTCAAATTTTGATTATTAAAATTTCTTTTGTTTTGGAATTTCGAAAAATTCGAATCAAATGTCGAAGAAATCGAACTTAATGTCGAAAAAATTAGAAATGAAATGTCGGTAGTCTGTCGTAGACTTGAACCCGTCCCTTAAAAACTAAGCAAAAAGTTTTCGCAGTTTTTTGCATCAATTTTCGGTCGAATAAATCTAAATTTAAAAATCTTTTTGAGTTATTCTAAAATTTTCACAAATTTAGGACATTTTAATGCAAAAATAATCCAATTTATAATACAAAAACATGAATTTTATGTTAAATTTTCAGCCCAGAAATGTTTAATTTAAAAATAAGATCTGTAATGCTCTAATTTTGAAAAGAAGACTCAATTTGCACACAGTTGTACATAAAATATTGCCTTTTTATAGGAACCTCAAAGTGCAAAAAAATTCAGTAAAGTGCAATAAAGTGCAGTAAAGTGCAATAAAGTGCAGCAAAGTGCAATGAAATGCAACAAAGTGCAATGAAGTGCAACAGAGTGCAATGAAGTGCAACAAAGTGCAATCAAGTGCAATAAAGTGCAGTAAAGTGCAACAAAATGCAACAAATTTTGATATAGTTCAGTGAAGTTTAGCGTTTGCAATGAAATGCAACAAAGTTTAGTATTTTTGCAACAAATTGCAATGAGTAGAGTGGAGCTCTCACCCCTTGATGCTTTCTTTTATGCCATCTATGACACAAAGTTTTTGTCTTGTGGTCTCGCGGTATGCGGTGAATGTTTTGTGTAGGTGATTTTTTTATTGCCCTTTTCTCACCAATTTCTTTAATGGCTTGCTTTGATTTTTAAGAGATTTGAGTGGAACCAGAAATGATGTCATTAATCAATGGATGGTTTTAGTCAAGGGATGATGATTTAAAGTTATTGCTTAAAATTTTAAGGTTTGGTATTAAATTTATTGGAGTGTTGAGTGCAATTTTAAATTTTTTTTAAGACATAAATCAGGTAAATCCTCAAATAAACCAAAACTTAAACCAAAATTAGATCTAAATACTCATTAAATTTTTATACTCAGATCAAATGATATCAACAGTCAATTCATTTATATAAAATAAAATTCAGATGCTATCGACCAGCATGAATCAAACGAGACAATACACCACGCATTCTAAATTCGAAACAGAAATTTGAGGAGTGTAAGACAGTTTCATTCAAATCAGCACGAGCCGTAATATAAAAATAAACAACGTCATTTTAACATAAGCATATGTTATGTTTAAACAAAAGGAAATTCCATTAATGAATAGCATGAGCAGTAATTTAACGCCATTAAGATTATCCCCAAAATGAATCTTCTATTGTACACAACAAGAACGGCAGTAGCAACGGAGGCAACTTGAGAATGACACTCTCTTATCTCCAACGATTTATCGTCTTTACCAATGCTGACGACGCAGCTTGTTGCATTTTTTTATAAAAGAAAATTCTACTAAATAACATGTAATTAATAAATTATCGTCTCGTCACAGATTGTGGTGCATCTCTCTGATGGGTGCGATGCTACTGTCTTATCATTATCTTTATTTTGTTGAATCATGAATGCAAATATCAAGGCAAATAAAATGTTTCTCTTTAAAAAATTGAGATGGGATGCAAAATTTTGCATCTTTTGAAATATTCAAAGAAGCAACTAACTGAAAATGATGCAGATGATTAAAATGTTGAAGCAAAATATTTCGCATCACAATTCCAAAAGGATGCAAATGAATCTAATTGAAAAAAGACCTTAAATTTTTGCATCTTTTATTTTAACAGATGCAAACAATTTTTTGCATCATTTCATCATTCAATTAATCGAGTCACCAAAATCGCATTACACAATGTCATTTCCTTCACAAAACCCTTCTGAATATAATTTTCATTCATTTATTCATTCACAAAGAAATAAATTCTCGATCTGGAAGCAATTGAACGTCATAAAAATTAATTAAACTGTTGTGGCTTTGAATGACACTTCTGGAGCATAAAAAAGAATATTACAAAATATATTTATGCATACACTGCACTGACTGCATGTAATGCTACATTCATGCTCATGCAAAAATATTTATAATATAAATTGGCATCGTGCGAACAATAAGAAAAACCGCACGACTGAAATAAATTAATTAATATTGCAACGTCAGATTACATTAGAGTTTATAGCTGAATTTGACAGCTTTAAAATGAAGATTCTGCAATCAAGAAATGATTTCTAGAGTATTTGGAATTTTTTATTCATTTTCGAGTTGGCGATTATGAGAATGAGAGGAAGAAGATGAAGTTTGAAGAGAGTATGGACGGAATGTTTAGTATGTTTGAGAATATTTAGAAGTTTGTGTTTGTAAAGTCATACAAGTGATCATGAGTACGTAAAAATTCAGACGCTTTAACAGTCATTCACTTGACTTAACGATTATCGAATAATTCGTGTCTACTTCCAAAAGATTATTGCTTTCCCCAGTAACCAAAAGTTAGTTTATGACGAAGCTACAGCTAGCTACGAATTTTCTACATCCTAACTTAAAACTAACTTTTACGTCTAGCTAGATAACTTCTGTGTCAGACCCCAGTAGACAGTCTTTAGCAGAAAGTGTATAGACAGTCTAAAAACTATCTATAAACTAGCTACTTAAAGCTATTATTTTACAAAGGCTGGATCAAAAATGTTAGCTAAAAGCTAGCTTTATTAAGCAAACATTAAGATAGCTATATCAAGTTAGCTTACATCAAACTGATATCGGGTTGCAAAAATAATTTGAATGTAGCTGAAAATTGAAATTTATAATAATTTAATACATTTAAAATATGATGAGTTTAATATTATTTTATTTTATTATAATTTATTCGATGAACCAAAAAAAAAATATATAAAAAAATTTAATTTTACATTTAAAAACATTTAAAAAAAAACTTAAGTCCTGGAAAAAAAAGTGCAAAAATTAAATAACCTGAAAATAGAAATAAAAGAAAGAGAAATGCTGCAAAAAAGATATTATTATCTTATTATTAATGCTGAAACAATAATTTAAATAAGTTAGAATTATATTATATATTCTAAAATAAAAACTCCGTAAAACACTAAATTTCACGATTTTGATGAATTTATTTCCTAATTATTCACTTTTTACTTTACCTTAGATGATTTTTTCACTTTTTAGCACTTTAAACTAATTTTTAAACTTCACATTTTTAATTTTAAACTTCTCACTTTAAAATTTTTTTTCGACTGAAAAATTCTCATGCGTTTACTTTCTGTAGATAGCTAAAAACTTTCTACCAGAAGATAATGAAGATTGAACCTGTTTTAGCTTTCTTAAAGGTTACTGCAAAAATCCCATGTCTAGCTAGTTGCAAAGAGTTAGTTAAAATCTAAATTATACATATCTTTTTTTGAATAGATGTGTACAGAAAGCAAAAAGACTTTCTGAAATTCAGAACGTTCTGCGCTTGGTTACTGGGGTTTAAGTTTCAAAATGTCAAAACCTCCTGCCCTCCCAAGCCATATCTTTTTTAGGAAAATATCAAAGTCTTCATCAAACAATGTTGTGACTATAATGATGTGATCTATGATGCACTTTTGACTATGCATATTAAGGCAATCATGTCTGTTACGTCTGTATCTTTTAGTAACATTTTCTTTTTACTAATTTTATATTAGAAAGAAATCTGTAATCATTAAACTGCTTGTCATTCCATCAACGTTCATTCATGTGTACACTGTCGATCTTCTATGCAGCTGTTCAAAGTTAATCTCATCTTGCTTCAAAAATTCATTTTAGAGATTTGAAAGCTATAGCTTTAAGAGATTGAGATGAAAAGGCATGTAGCCATTTACGAGCATTTCGTGGTCCGAGATTTCGGAATCTTTTTTGAGAATATTTAACATAAAAAAAGTTCTAATTTTGTTTGCAATTTAATACCCAAAAATACCACTGACAATTCTGAAACGATACACAGCTAAATGCTAAATTATGATTGTGTGAAAGTAATGCGGTATCGGTACACAATATGTGGTTGATGAGAAACTGGTTTGCTGTATTTTTATTTATCGTGGGTCGAAAATCAATAAAAAGATTTTTTTCTTCTCAATTTTTTTTTTGTCTACTGATCGACCTTGAATTTCTTCTTTCATCGTCCACGTTATAAAGTTACTCTACTCTGGTTTTTTAAATGGATATCATTTTAAATTTATAAGTGAATCAAGTTCCTATCAATTATTGGTTACTTTCTGTGATGAATTTAAAGTATTCCGACATGTGTCCATATGACGTATGATGATGCAATGGACATCAAAATTGACGGTAGTATTTTTTCTTGGGGTAAACTGAATGAAATTTGATCAGTTTATACACATACATTGTCATGGCAAATAAATTCGAAATATTGGAATTTTTTGTTTTGAATATTTTTTTTTGCGTTGCTGCTGAGTTGTTTTTTTCAATTATGTAGTGATTTAGGAATGGATTATGCTAAATACAGCTTTTCTCACATTTAATATACAATTTACAACAGAAATTACCTATCAAAAGTGTAAATTAAGCTGAAATTAACTTAAAAACTTTTCGATACGAGAATGTAAACAAAAATTTTCCCGCCAAAAATCTAAAATTTTATTAAAGTCAAATTTCACCAAATATAGTCACAGCTAATACCTAAATTCAGTCAATTTCACTACAAACTCAACAATAAACCTATAAATACACATTAGCCCTTACTGTTCAACCTCAATGCACTCGAAATCACGAAGGATGACGGTGAATTCATAAAGAAGACAGTTTTGATGAATCGTGACGCGAGCTGTAAAGCAAAGTCAGCGGCTTAAATTGTTTTAAGTAATCTCTCATTGTTTGGATTCGAAATTTTTTTAATAAAACTCATAAATTCATTTTCCAAAGAATTGATTTTGTTTTTCTTTCATTTTTTAAATTGAATTTCCTCTTTCCTGTTGACGTCGTACTGTTCATTAAGTCATCAAAGAGCAATTTATTTACATCACCGTTTTTATTTATAGTTAAAAGCTTAATTTCTTGGGAGTCAATTTATTATCAAAAAAAATTGTCATGCACATTCCTTACACACTATGTATTATTCACATGGCAATTCGATTGTAGTTGTGGTTTTTGGAGATAATACATAAATAAACAAAGACAGGAAGGCAGAGAATGCATTTAAATTGCTCGATTTATCAATCAGTTGCATGAAAATTAAGTAAACAACACTCGTGGTCGAAGAAATATCAGCGGGTGTCGACAGAGTTTTGAGTTATTGGATGTTTTACAGGTTCTTCTATTTTTTACTATTATCTTCTGCTTTTAGAATGAAAATATAAAGAAATTTAGAATTTTTTAAGAAATTTACAATTTGATATATAACGGTTTTGAAAAATTTAAATTTAAATTTTTTGAATGGTTACAAAATTTGATTTTTTATTTTCCCTCCAAATTCAATACGTTTTTTAAAATCAGTGATTTATGCAGACCAAACTGGAATTAATAATAATAATATTTTTCATCACTTGGCCAAGTGGATTCGTTGACATAAACAGTTAATCTGTTCTCATATTAAAATGAGATATGTGCATTCATAAATATATGTTGCAGCGTTAATTCATGAGCACACACATGAACGATGTGGACATTTAAATTTATTGCGTATATATTTTTAGAAGCACCACGCAAGAATTTGATGATTGACGTGTGACTGAAGGGCCTTCATTTCGTACACGATTCTTTACACATTTTTATGAGCTCCTTGGAAATATTTTGTCGGGCATTTAAAACTCAAAATATTGCAGAATGTCGACATGTCTCAATCGTTAAAAAATCTTTAATTTCCTCATCACATCCTCAGAATATGAATTAACATTAAGAATTTTTTTTCGAATTAATTGGAATTTTATGATATCAAATTTTATGACTTATCATAAACAGTTAACGGCCATTAATCTTACATAACAAGGTAAATGATTTAAATTCCCTTTTTTCACTCTCAGTCAAGTCATTATTTTCAAATGGCGTGACTAATGCTCAATTGATTGTAAATATTTTATACTCTGAGAGAAATGCCAATTATTTACTCATATAACGCTCTTGCCTTAGCTATCTTACAAATATTGAGACGACCTTCGCCTTTTGGTGCAAAAATTCAGCAGAATTTTGTGCTTTTTTCGCTCATTATCTTTTCTTGCTTCATTATGTCTTTTACTGCGACCTTTTCGGTGCATGGCAAGAGCGACAGCTTATTTTATTATACATCATAAATGCACATACAGTAGACATAATAACTATCAAGTTAAATGAAATGAAACAACAGTTTTGCTACTATTCATTCATAGAATAAGAAAATGCCGACAGTTCTCAGCTGGATGAACTTTTTAGTGCTGTAAATTGTGTCAAAAATGAAAGTGTTCTTAACGAGAATTTTTTGTTGTGTTCTTAAAGAGAATTTACATATTTTTTGGCAAATGTTGAACTTTGGAACTCAATACAATTTGTTTCAGAATTTACAATTCAAATGTTTAAGTACTTAATACAAGTTATTGACCGCTGGATTAATACAAATATAGACATTTCATATTGAATAATGAATTTAGCACTAATGAGATCGTTTAATAGCAAATATTGATTATACTCAGGAGAATCTGCTTTTGATAGGATTATTGAGATAATTGAGGCTACACCTAGCTTACAATAATCATCAAATAACTCCAAAATTTAAATTACCACCGAGCGATTAAAAGAAACTAATGGGTGATTAGAAGAAAAGCTAAAAACTACCTTGAATAATCAACTCCAATGCTAACATTTGTTTATCTAAAAAGAGTTGTCAGATCATCACTTAAGCACGAAAAATTTGTACATGTTAATTCAATTAAGAAAGTCATCGACGTTCGAAGACGATTTGATGTTTATTTTGACATATTTCTTTAAGATGCTTCCTTGACTGTACATTATCTATTTATTTCGCATACTTTTTTTTCTCTCTCGTCTTCTTCACATAAATTCAATTAGACTGATGGCGATCGCGAGAGACATTGAGGAATGTGCTTAAACATGCAACACGACAGTGTTTATTTATCCGACGATTTGTCATCACTGCCTTTTTTTCTTTTTGCTTCTCTTTTCTTTTACTTACGTTTTGTGAATCTTAAGACATGATTTTTTACAGAAAAATTCTTTTACTTCTGTAACAGCATCAGCAGTAGTAATGGAAGTTAAAAAAAATCTCAGTTAATGCCTTCAAATTCAATGTATGTTTACACAACTTATTTTTGTGTTATTTTCAATGCACATATATCTCTCTTGTACCATAGAGATGATGATATAAAATCGACAATGAAAACATCTGGAAATTAACTGGAGGATGGTTCCTATCTACGTACATGTCTCATGGCTTTCAACGCTAAAGTAAATAATGAAATGAATCGACGAGATTCTCTTTTCGTATCTCTTATTTACAGTCAGACGCAGCTCATGATTCGTGTTTTGTTTGTGCGAGTTTTTTTTTTTTTATTTTAAAGAAAAAAAAAGGTTAAAGTGATCACGTAAAGGGAATCTTCCTCTTTTTTACAGTGAATTTCTTTTGAATTTAGAGTTCAAGGGATGGGAAACTTTTTGATATTTTTTAAAACTTATACAAAAATTTTAGTTTAACTTTGGTTTTGGAGGTTAAGAAAAACTCAAAATAACGACAAATAGAATTTTAAAATCAACGTTTAAAAAATATTTTAAAAAAATTAACCTTAACAAATATTTTAAAAAAAAACCGTTATAAATTCAAAAATTTGAACTAAAACTTTTTACGACTGTCAAAATTTGTAATAACGATCAAGTACACATCCCTCCCCAACATCCACAAAACAGAAACAGCTAGACGGCTAAACGTGATAGATAAAAATAAGTATCATGAAGATGATGACATAAAAGATTCCCATTGAAGCTATTTTCCTCTGCTCTTCAGAAGTGCATTCATTGAGTACTAAAAAAAAATTAAGTAACAACAAACAAGAAACAGCAGCTTATAAAATCAAGAGCATATTACAGAGAATTTCATTTGTGTTTAATAAATAGTAAGGTATATGTGTGAATTATATTTATCATTTCTTTTATGGCTTCTTTCCTATCTTTTTGAGTGTTTTTTCGATGCACTTCCTTTGAGATTTTTGTACGGGTTTAGAGTGAGTTTGTTGACTGACTTTTTGAAGTGATTCACTTTGAGTTTCGCATAAAATATTAAAGACCGAAAAATCATAAGAATTTCGATTGTTTAAAAAAAGAAAGAAGAACTTATAAACAGACAGTAGGCATTAGACAAATAAATATTTGAATACTTTTGATATTGATAGGAATCTTAATCTCATTTTTATTGCTGCTGAAAAATTCCTTTTATGAAATTCTCAGATTTCTCAATAAAAAAATTTCGCGATTCTTTTCTTTCATGTTTTTTTATGCTGACCATGAACCGCAAATATATTACCCGTTCAAAATCATCATTGTCTAAAAAGCATTGATGAAAATTTGTTGAATGTGATTGGAATTTGTAATTTATGTTCCTGTACATATTTTTATGAGGTTCCAAAAAAAAATGATTTTTTTTTATAACTGTTAAAGTTAGTCAAAATACCATTTTGTCAAATCCGGTCATGAAATTTTGCACCTTGACAGTGAGACTTGAAATTACCTGATTGTTTAATTTTCTCAGAAAGCATAAAATAAAATCAATTCGTAAACACAATCTTTTAAAATTGTATAAATTGAAATGACGTAACGTAATGTAAATAAAAAGTTGTTAATAACACGCACGCAGAATTCAGGCAAATATTGACCAACAAAAGACTTTCTTCTTCTTGTTGTCGAGTTCATTTAGTCGTTAACTTGAAGACACGATATTCAATTGGTAAGCAGAAATGCAACATGAATACTAATTGACTAATGTTGTTCTTTTTTTAAGGTTTGAAGAACTTTAATTCGTGCGTGGATTGTCGCTTTTTAGGTATGAATTGGATTGAAAATTTTGTAAGGAGATGTTTTAAGGATTATTGATTTCATGGCATTGCCTTTTGATCAAGATTTCTGAGTTTTTTTTTTGACCTGGCCATATTTCAAATTTAACGGTTTGTAAGAATTCAAACTTTAATGAATTTGTAGTTGCCGTTGCCCCTTAAATTGTAGTTTTAACCCTTCACAACCTTCAAAAAATCTCAAACTCATAAAAATTTCAACTTTTGACCAAAATTCACTCAATAAAACCCAACAAATCTTAAAAATCATAATCTGAACTATTCATCACTTCCATCGTACTCAAAAAGCAGACAATAAATTTCATAAAATAGTTTAAATCATCTTTAAATTGAAATGTGTACATAAACTTAAATTGACACTGATTTAAATTAATTCAAAAGATACAAAAAGATTAAAATAGGAAACTAAGGGTTGATGACTTGAAGAAATGAATGTAGAATTGTATAATATGAGTGTATTTGTATTCAATATGAATGTTAATTACTTCGTTAGTAAAAATTCTGTAATGCATAAGGACAGACAAAGTCTGATGCCACCAAAGTAGGCGTTTTTTATGTGCTTTATTTACTCACCATTGGAATCAAAATGTATAATCTGACAGCGATTATCATCTGAGATGTCACATCGATATACAGCACCAGCATTATACACACCGTGTTGGAATTTTGAGGTATCTGCTTGTGGTGCGCCAATAATCACCCTGCAAAAAATAATATAAAATAAAAGAACATGAATAAGAAGTTTTTAGTAAAGAAATACGACATGAGATAATTGAAGAACATTAAATTGTGATTACAATCATCTTAACAAAATCGCGCCTGTATTGTAATTTTCATTGTGGTGCGATAATTGGATGCCAATCGTCAATTTCAGAAAACGAAGTTTAAAAAACATTAAATTTTTTTTACAAGAACTGAGTTTATTTGCAATTTCACGCTGATTGAGATGTACTTTAGACAATGGATGACTGACTAAACAGCTGCAAAAACTCGTCTTCCACAAAAATCTGTAGAATGAATATTCGTGTCAAAACTGCGCTTAAGGCAAAGCTTACAACTTCCTTTCGTCAATTTTACAACACGAAGCATCAATTTAGCGAGAAAAAGAGATGTAAGGAATGAAAATTAAGACATTTTCACGCATTTCATCGTATGAATATTCCAATATGCCCATGAGGATTTAGAATCCAAGGAATTGGCTCGTGGCAATCAAAATGTTTATGTCGAAGTAATTCAATGACGGTAATCATCACGAACAAAAGAGAGAATTACTTTATTGAATGGAATTAATGAGCTTGTCTCATTAAGTTTCTCACATGCACACCCTATGAAGAAATATATTAGTTAATGGATCACGTTGTGCTTAATGAAACTCGCTTATTAGACTTATCCGATTCATTATCATTACAAAATTGACTGTGCAGATAATTCCGTCGTAAAACAAATTTTGAATTTTAAAATCTCAGTAACCAGTTTTTTTCAATAAAAATATTTAATCTCTTATTTGCTGTCGATTAAGTTATATGTAAATTATTGTAAGTAGTACTGATCGTAAAAAAATCAGTAATAACTATATTTTTTGATAAATTATATGTCTCTTAATTTATGATTATGCATAAATAAGCTGAAAATTATTTTTTTCATGTTACGCAATTTTCTTCTTATTTAATCATATTCAAGATTATTGTGAGGAGGAATTGACTTACATTTTATCGCATAGACATTCAATTTTAAATGTATAATTTGTGCCGGGAAACGTGCAATTTTTATTCAAAGTGAAATACAACTAAGAAAATTTTAATTTGCATTGATTACTTTGATTGTATTTTCGATATTTTATTATTAATTATCAGAAAATTTGTAAACATAAGTTTTTGTTTACATTTTCGATTCAATATTTTAGTTTACAAATTTTGTACTAATTTGATGTTTATTTGCATTTTAATTGGTTTTAAATAATTAATCGCAAATGAGCATAGTAAATAAGATCTTAATTTCAATAGAATTCAGTCTAGAAACTTTATTTTTAGAACTTTTAATAAAATTCTTAAAAAATGGCGGGAAAATGTTCACATCACACAGTGGGCTGAAAATCGATTTTTGTTCACCAAATCTTGATATTTTGGTGGTTTTTAGCTATGGGTCTGAGATGTTCAAAAATGTAACCAAAATTTTTTTTCGTCCATACAGGTGCCCGTACGGACCCAAAATGTGTTTTTGGTACCAATGATTTTCAAAAAATTCGTGTGCCTCACTATGTGGATGAAATTTCACAAACTTTTTTTTATTCGCTCAACACATCCTCTAACTTTCATATAAAAATACCAAAAGTTTGAAAAAAAATTATTTTGATGGTCAAAAATGCGAAAAAGTCCAAAAAATCGCCATTTTTTGGACATTTCGACCTCCTGTGCCTACAGGTTGCTCTTAAAAATTCTTAAAGTTAGTGATTATTGTAGCTTATGAGTAGATCTACAAAAAACATTTCATTAGTCATTGCCAAAAATGTCATTTAGTGCTTCAAAAATGAGATCAAAGGTCAAAATTTTCGATTTTTTCGTGATTTTTTGGGTTTGCCGGCCTATATGATCCACTAAATGGCCTCAGGCAACTTTCAAGTGACATTTTTTTTGTAGCTCTTATGTTATACTATAAAACTAGACAAAAAAATAAATTTTTTTCCGGTAACTCGGTTCACCAGAGGCCCCCAAAGAGGGTCTGGTAGGGGGTCCTCAAAACAAAAATTCATATCTTAAAAATATCTTCACCATATTAGCTGAAACTCTCAGAAATGATAGAAAACATCAATACGGATCATTTCTAGTCATTTAGACTTAATAAAAATTTGATTTTTGGCTGTTATAGTGATTTTGCTAATTTTTGAGCTTGGTCAAAAATCGAGTTTTCACTTTTCGACTCCTACCACCTCAGGATGACTTTATATTTTATTTCTTTTACATAAATCTTATAGCTAAACATAATACGCATCCAACGAGGTGTAAAACATGATATATAGTTAAGATATGGCAGAGTTATGGCCAAAAAACTGAAAAAATGGTCAATTTTTTAAGGGTTTGACAACTTTTATCTCACATAATTGCTCATATTTCATCGAAATTTCAAGTATGTGTAACAAATTTAGTATCGTTGGAAAGGTTATTGCTTCAGCTATACAATAAAATAAAAATATAAGTTTGGAAGTTCCTCAGTAGACCAAAAAACTTACAAAAGTTTGCCTTTTCCGCCTATACACAGCAAAAATTAAAAATTTTTATTTTTGTGTTTTTTCCACAGTTTTACACATAAACTTTCATAGTATGATCAATAAAAGACTTTGCAACCATCACTTCCTGCATACAGGACCACGGAAAAAATGCAATTTTTTTATGAAAAAATCGAAAAATTCGAAAATTTGATGATTTTTTCGTGGTCCTGTATGCAGGAAGTGATGGTTGCAAAGTCTTTTATTGATCATACTATGAAAGTTTATGTGTAAAACTGTGGAAAAAACACAAAAATAAAAATTTTTAATTTTTGCTGTGTATAGGCGGAAAAGGCAAACTTTTGTAAGTTTTTTGGTCTACTGAGGAACTTCCAAACTTATATTTTTATTTTATTGCATAGCTGAAGCAATAACCTTTCCAACGATACTAAATTTGTTACACATACTTGAAATTTCGATGAAATATGAGCAATTATGTGAGATAAAAGTTGTCAAACCCTTAAAAAATTGACCATTTTTTCAGTTTTTTGGCCATAACTCTGCCATATCTTAACTATATATCATGTTTTACACCTCGTTGGATGCGTATTATGTTTAGCTATAAGATTTATGTAAAAGAAATAAAATATAAAGTCATCCTGAGGTGGTAGGAGTCGAAAAGTGAAAACTCGATTTTTGACCAAGCTCAAAAATTAGCAAAATCACTATAACAGCCAAAAATCAAATTTTTATTAAGTCTAAATGACTAGAAATGATCCGTATTGATGTTTTCTATCATTTCTGAGAGTTTCAGCTAATATGGTGAAGATATTTTTGAGATATGAATTTTTTTGTTTTGAGGACCCCCCTACCAGACCCTCTTTGGGGGCCTCTGGTGAACCGAGTTACCGGAAAAAAATTTATTTTTTTGTCTAGTTTTATAGTATAACATAAGAGCTACAAAAAAAATGTCACTTGAAAGTTGCCTGAGGCCATTTAGTGGATCATATAGGCCGGCAAACCCAAAAAATCACGAAAAAATCGAAAATTTTGACCTTTGATCTCATTTTTGAAGCACTAAATGACATTTTTGGCAATGACTAATGAAATGTTTTTTGTAGATCTACTCATAAGCTACAATAATCACTAACTTTAAGAATTTTTAAGAGCAACCTGTAGGCACAGGAGGTCGAAATGTCCAAAAAATGGCGATTTTTTGGACTTTTTCGCATTTTTGACCATCAAAATAATTTTTTTTCAAACTTTTGGTATTTTTATATGAAAGTTAGAGGATGTGTTGAGCGAATAAAAAAAAGTTTGTGAAATTTCATCCACATAGTGAGGCACACGAATTTTTTGAAAATCATTGGTACCAAAAACACATTTTGGGTCCGTACGGGCACCTGTATGGACGAAAAAAAATTTTGGTTACATTTTTGAACATCTCAGACCCATAGCTAAAAACCACCAAAATATCAAGATTTGGTGAACAAAAATCGATTTTCAGCCCACTGTGCATCAGCATAAAGTTATGCAAACTCATTGAACTCAAGCATGCCTAACTGTTTTGATCTCTAGTTTTCTATTCTCAATCATCTCATGATTTCTAGTAATTTGAATTCCAAACATATCTTTTTGAAGCTTTGTCATTGCGTGTAATGAAAGAACAAAAGTAAGTAATTACATTCCTAAACATCCGAAGATCTGGTAATGCTAGATCACATTAACATTTATATATGTACATAATAAAGTCATTTTGTTACTCTTTTAAAAAAGTATTTAGATAAAACTGAAAAGAATGGAAGATAAAAACTAGTATCAACGTGGTCACTCGTGACCGACGAAAGCGCATTTTCCGCGATCAGTAAATAAACAAAGAATTAAAACCCCAAAAGTATAAAGCCAAATATTTAACTATAACCATTCTTTATTTACCGAAAATTTAAAATTGACATAAAAAAAATCGATGAAAAACATTACGTGATATAGAATCTAAAAAAAAATAAAAAAAAAAAGCAAAAAAAGAATCGGCCGCGGTCTAGGATCGAACCCATGACCTTCAAATTAGAAGCCGCGCGCTCTAGCACTTAGGCCACTTCTGCAACTTTTTATGTGAACACCAAGTGACAATTTAATTATTTATATTGATGAGTTTTTTTTTTAAATAAAAGTGAATTATTTTACAATTTTCACAAAATTTTCCGGAAAAACCATGAAAAATCCATGAAAATAGAAAATTAAGCAATTAAAATATCAAAAAAATATGAAAAAAAGTAATGATCTATGAAAATTGTATGAAAATATTGAAAATTTTAACAAAAATCGTCGGAAAAACTCGGAAAAATTGTGAAAATGGAAAATTATGACATGATTCAATATTATATGTCATAAGAAATCAAAAAAGTATCAAAAAAAGCAAAAAAAAAATTGTCATCGGTGGGATTTGAACCGAGGAAGGCTGAGTTTTGAAAAAGTCAGCATTTTAGTGCATTCGACCACACTAACACATACAAAGAAATGGCATTTTTGGTACTTTTTACGCTGGTTCCAGCAGAGGAAGTGACCATTCGTGCTGATTTTTTCGCCAGCTCTAGCCAGACATACTACACACATTTTAAGCCAAAAACCGCATCAAAAAAGCTTAACCCTGAGGAGGAGATGCGGTGACAGACAGACAGACGGACAGACGGACGGACGGACGGACAAAGTGCGGACAATAGCGTCCTTTTCCCAAGAGGAAAATGCGCTAAAAATGCAATTAAATTTTATAGGATTATTCTTTACACGCAATGAATTCATTTAAAATATATCTAAGCAATATGTAAAAGTATTTAAAATGCTGCGATGCAGCTTAATACGTGAAGTGTTAAGAACAATTGGAAATTATTTCTTCATTCAATTGGAGAAATGATGGAAGATTAAATAGCTTAAACTCATATTAGCTGTGATTTTTATGTGATTCTTAACAATCGAAATTATTGAGGATGATCGTAACTGAAACTATTTTATGTTCTATTAATTTAAACAAGAAACAGCTGGAAATTTTGATTATTTTCTATTTTGGTATCAATTTAAAGATTTTCAGAAAAAATATATAAAATTTTTGAATTTGAAAAAACCGTTAAATATTCATAAGTTTTGTCCAAAGTATTAACTACTTATTTACACTTCAACATGTGATATCGGAAGTTCAAACATTAACAAATCATAAAAAATTAGCTTCTTTCAATACTAATTAATAAATAACCCTTCTT
Organism: Chironomus striatipennis; assembly: GCA_026123125.1. NCBI lineage: Eukaryota > Metazoa > Arthropoda > Insecta > Diptera > Chironomidae > Chironomus > Chironomus striatipennis. Next base: position 43,303,026 of record CM047394.1, read on the forward strand.
AACACCCAACTAATAACTACATTAATCGCATCTAATCAATAATGAGCTCACAACTGCATACACTATGGGTAAGAAAGTCAGCATGATGAAAATTTTCCAGATTTTTCTTTTTATTTCTTTTTACACTGTAAATTGTTGTTTATTGATACTCGGTACCCATTCATCCATTATTCCAGCATTTGCTTGTTATGTATGCTCTCAGATGGAGTCAATTGAAAAGCAATAAAAATCCAGCAATAAAATAAATTATGATGCATTTCTCACAACAAATTCTTCTCATTTTTTTATCTCTCAATGCATTTTTTTTTTTTCAAAAAAGATTTATGCATGCAAGTATTTTGTGCGGTTATGTGTCAAACAATAATATCGATGTGCGATATAAATTGGCAAACAATTTTCAATAAATCTTCTTCCCATTTCTGCTTTCATTTTAAAGTTTTTGCTCATTAATATTATGCTCTTTCTCAAGATCGGTGCTTGTAAGTTGAGTTCAATGCAATAATCATAAATCGAAAGATTTTTTTTTTTATATCCAACATCTAGAGTTCAAGCTTAAAATTAATTGAACATGATGCATATTGAAAGATAAAGTGCTACTGCAATTTCCACAATAATGTTGATTTTGTGTATAAAAAAAAATTTCAATTCAGGGTGTGGTAGCAAAAAGGGATTTGAAAACAATGGGAATTGAAAATTTTCCCGCCATTTTTCTTCAATGATTGCAACTAAATGAAATTTAATTTTTGATTCATTAAGAATTGTTATTTTGAGAGTAGTTTAGAATTGAATGGCATTGAAAATTTATTTGCTCATAAAAGAACAACATATTAAAGTTTTTAATTTTCAAGCAAGATCTAAATTTGGCTAAATTTTGATAGAAAAATTTTAAAGATTTCATTTTGCAGTTGCAGTCCCCTTGCATTACAGCCTTCATTTTTCAGACTGCAACATATTTTTTCTTCTTCACTTTAAAGTTATCGAAATGTTTACATTTTCAATAAAAAAAAAAATGTTGAATGAAAAAGGAAATTTTCAATTAATTATTGAATGATTAAAGGCTATAAATATTAATTGTAATTAACTCAATTAGCCTTCTTTAATTTAATTGCTTTTAAAAAAATTTAACCGAAAATTCTGTTTTAAGCTTTAATTAAGGTTTCAGTCCACCTTTTTGCTGTTTGCTTAATCTTAAATGCAAGAAATTGTGTCAAAAACTTTCATTTCTCTCCAAATCTGTTTATCAAACCGTTTTCAGGACACTCTATCCTTACATTTTCCCTCCTTTCATCACTAATTACATTTCAAGGTTAGACAGCCGTGCGACCGAGTAAATATTTGCACAACATCAACATGCTGGTTGATATTCGATACGTTAAAATGCTAATAATAATATTCTATGAAAATGTGTGTTTACTATGACTTGAGGCACATGCTAATTGTTAAATTCAATAAAAGGGAATTAGAAGAAAACTGATACTCAATGCGAATGAGATGTAGTTTAATAATAATAAAAAAAATATGAGAAAGATTGACGGCTTTTGGAATTTTTTTAATTGAAAAAGAGATGATATTGAGAATTGGATCTAAGAGGAAAATATTTTATGTCTGATGGGATGTTTATATTTTTAATATGAAAAATTGTTGCTTACTGACTGAAAAAATTAATTTGAACTTTTATTATTCAGCAATAAAATTTTGATATGAATTTTTCGCATTTATTTCAAGGATTTTTGTGCAATAAAAAAATATTGTTCTACTAAGTTGAATCAACTTTTGAAGAATTTGAGAAAAAACAATAAATTTTTAAATTTGAAAAAAAAATACGTTAAAAATTCCAATTTTTCAAATCTTCAATATTATTTTTTTATCTTAATAACTTTGACCTTAAGTCGAATATTTTTAGATATCATGAACAGAAGGGAGCTCTTATTCTACAAATTTTGTAGTACAAAACACGAATTATGAGAAATCTCAAGAGCTTTATGATCATAAAAATTGTCTGTCTATGGATTCAACACACAAATATAATCAAAATATACTGAAATTTATTTACATAAGACGACTATAAATGCTAGTTATTAATTTTTTTATTACAACACAAGAAAAATATTTCCGTGGGTGATTGACTCTTTCACATGCAAATTTTCAATTTCCATCAATACAGATGAGCACCACACATCTATAATCTTTTTATAAAAACGTTAATCTCATTCATTGATGATTAAAATATTTAAATGAAAAATCCGACACATTAAGAAGCAAAAAATTATGGATTTATAATAATGTATTAATTCATATATTGAAATCTACGAGTTCAACCGCATTACGTTAATGAAAATCGTATGGTAGCGGGTTGTTTATTGGCCGGCTGTTTTGATAGTGATACATGTAAGTATTTTAGAACAGTGACTCAAGGTCATATCTCAATTAATAAATATTTCCAATTTCATTCCTATAATATGTGTATGGCTGCGAGTCTGTTTTTAATTTCAGCTTTTAATAGCCATAAATATTGAAATTTAATCGTACAGATGTCAATAGATATGAGTGCATCAGTACTTTAACAATAATAATAAACGAAATTTATTTAAAGTCATTGTTCTTACATTCAATAATAAAAAATGCTCTTCCACTTCCCATTCGACGTCAAGTGATTTTATTCATACAATTTCAATTACAGTTTAATATGAAAAAGGCAATTTCATCAATCGATATATTGCGAGAAACATCATCGAATATTGAAACGATCGAGGGCGGTATTAACTTCAATCAGAATGAGTAAGATCAATAAATAAATATATTTTTACATATGGTTCATTTTTAAATCTACAGAGGATGAAATCTCGTGAGTGGAAGCTGTAGTGTGCGTATGTGTAGTATTTTCACAATATACCTGCACAGATTTTTGTTTCAGACGTTCTTTTATTACATTTTGATTCAAACTAATGTGATTACCTAATATGAATATTTAACGGAAATTTCAAATTTAAAAAGAAAATTTAAAAATTTTTGAAAATTTTTTTGGTAATTCTAAATTTAGTTAGTCAAATTTGATGACTTAAGCTTATTCTAAGTAGAAATACGTCAGGGCAAGTAAGGATGAGTCAACTTTTCGAAATTCTAGTAAAAATACTGCGCATTTATCAATAAATAACCTCAAAATTCTACTCAATTATAACTAAATAGAATGAATAAAAATCTATGAAATTCAATCAAAAATCTTAATTTTGCAAATTAACAAAAGCCATAAAATCTTATCTGTCAAAATCTCAGACAAATCAGCACCACAGAATCACAGTTGTAATCTCACATTAAGCGATTTCAACACAAAGATGATAAAAGATGTCAAGTTGTGCCAACTAATGTCTATTTAACAACTGAAGATTACTTTATTTCATGCCGAGAATATCGCATATTAATGCTTTCATGTTCTGTATCAAATTTTGAGGCATTCATCATTGGGAATGTGGCATCAAAGAGAGAAGAAATTTTCTACGGCAATAAAGATTTTTTTTAAAAATTTTCTTTCATTGCATGAATGGAAAGATCTTCCATTATTATCTAAATATATTGCTTACAATGAATTGTCTTTTTGTTTATTATTTAATTTATCGACATAGATACTTACTTTTCAAAAACAATAAGTATATATTGTCATTTAAATGAGACTATTTTACTATTCCTACTATTAATGCATGGGAAAGTAACTGGGTCACATGGAAAAGATTCAAATTATATTTTACGATTATAATTTATGGGAGTTATTTCACACTATTATTTTTAGCTTTTATGAATCCTCCAACAACAAAAAAAAAGAAGATAAAAGCGAAAGAATTCTTTCCATTATGTCATCATTCATCATTCGAATGTCCCTGCGAGGCAATACAAGTTTCTCAGTGCAGCATATGCAACTGATTTTTATCGTTATGCAACGCATCATTTATTAGAATAATAAACACATAACGATTGTTTAGTTATGCTAGGTTTATTATGAAACAAGAACTTCTCATTTTTGTATAATGCGGAAGAATTTTGTGATTGGAAGAAACATTTTTTTCACACTTTCTCAATTGCCTGACCTGCCAATCCTGAAATTAATGATCTTTTCTTTTATCATTTGTCAGAAAATAATTATCTTTGCCAATTTGTTTGGCTAATTTTACGGGACATGATGACTGAAAAATAATTTAGTAATTTTGAGGTTATGGTTGCTTTTTTCGTTAAAACTTCTTTAAATACTAAATCTAGAAAGATTGTTGGCTGATATCTAGATACTGAGCATGTAAGTGATGTAATAACTGCGTTTAAGCCACCATTTCAACTCAGGTTTCAGCATTACTCAATACCCATCACATCTTTCCGATGAGCATCATTTTTCAAAAAAATTGATTTTTGCTTTCAAAAAAATCAATTACTTTTTTACCGCATGTCAAAATATATATCCAGAAAAAATGTCTTCTGGAAAGCGTGAATAATGAAACAGTAAAATCATAAAGGCAATAATTAATTATCACTTTTGTTCATGAACTTGAAGACTTTACTGTCAGAGATAATTTTTATAGATTAATACATTTTGAATGTTACTTTTTTTCATGAGCCCGTGTCATTGCCAAAGTCTTCTTATTACTATTTTACTCGCGAATAAATAACGTGACAGGCGCCATGCTGTGGTTTCACGAGATTGCGGAATTTTAAACAGAAAAATTCTAAAACCAGCACTGAATTGCTGATGAATTGAAATCAAGATAAAATTTTCGTTAGATCAAGTGCTAAATATTTTTATTGAGAATCTTAGATTTTGTGTGGATGGATCATGGAGTACTTTTTGACTAGGGCAATTGCTTATGATTACTTCAGTATCCACACAGAAATTAAACTCTAGCATCTCTGAACAAATACGTTACGTGCGAAATTTGAATTTGTTCTAAAATAAATCGCATTAGTACGGCTTATTTTAGTACAAGTCGTCCGTTAAATTTTTAAGAAACAAATTAAGATTTATACACTTTCTATTTGTTATAATTAGTTTAAATTTTTTTATATCAAATTTCATGGCTGAAATTATGGAAAAATCATTATTTTAATAAATAAAAACTTAGGAAAAACACTTAATTTTGCAAAAAAGAATTTTTCTTGGTCGGATTATATGTAAAAAAAGATTTGAATTTTTGATTTTTTTCAAAAATTGAGGGCCTTTTAACTAAAAAATTAACGGACAAAACAGCTGTTCAGAGATGCTAGATTAAACTTAAAAATAAAGCAATACATAGCACGAATAAATAATTAAAACGTCGTCAAAAATCCTAGTGACACACTTCCAATAATCTACTAAACTATTCTAATGAAATCATTTCTGAGAAAAACTTGGATATACTCACAAATCGAGTGTATTTCAAAGTAAAATAAGCTTATGATGTAATGCAATTTGCAAAGTCATTTAGAAAAGCCATAAAGATGTAAAAGATATACCTCTAAGTCACCATCCACAATGTTTATAAATATATAAAATATCTTACATTTATTGAAAATGAAAACTCTGGCTGTGATAAATCGTGAGAGAGTGAAAAAATAAGTCAAGTAAGCGCCAATACAACAACAGCGAACGGTAAAAAAAAGAGACCTAAACACATGTTATAAGTTGTGAGCGCGCGCGAGTTATTTTATTAGTATTTGACGACGACAAACGTTGACGGCATTTGTCTATCAGTGTGTACATATTATTTCTTACGTTAAAATGAAAATGTATATATTGGAATTGAGATGAGAAGCAATAATTCTTGACCATCTGTAGGGTGAATTAGTGAATCTAATCGCATTACGGGTGTTGATCATCAAAAATTAGCTGCCAAATGGACACCAAATGTCAAAACTAATCATCATGCGGTTTATAATGTGCATGTTCTATGTAATTTAATGGAATTTCTTGATTAAAAATTTTCGTTTGACTAATTTTTTTTATTATATTGTTGTGTAATGCCAATAGTGATGAGAAAGAGAGAATTTAAAATACGAGACGATGAAATTTTTGTGAATCATATGGCCTTAAGGCATTTGTTGGCTCTATTATTCAGAGTGTATTCCTATTTGACTGCAATTGACTTTTTATTTTTATTTATATTGTTTGTCCGTGAATGTTTGTTACTGACCGAATAAGGACTTAACAACCTAGATTTATGTCTATTCTTTGAATTTCATCAATATTTTAATGAAATCATTTTGTTTTTTACCTTGGACCATTGAATTTCCTGAGTTTGACATTTATCTTATGAATATCGCAGTGTTAACAATCTGTTTCTATTGAACAGCAATTATGCTTCAAATATGGTCTAATAATTAAATTAAAGGAAAATTTTCTATGTTAATTGATGAAATTTCAAATATAATTAATAATCATAACAAGGGGCTAACTACTAACTTTCATTACATTGAAAGATTTCAGTTTTTTCAAAATTAATCTAGTCGTTAAAACTTTCCATAAAAATTCACTGTTAATTTCTCTATAATTCCTAGTTATTGCAGCAAATTATCACATTTGCGCTGCCAAAAATGGATACTAAAATTATAGCTGTCTCATTGCTCATAAATTCCTACTAATTTCCTTTTAAATATCGCGATTTCTTCTGCTAATACTTATTTGCACTTTCATTTTCATTTAGACTTTATATCGCTCTAAAATCTGGCATGAGCAGTAACTTACACTTAATAATGTAGAAATATTAATAATTCACTCAAACTTGATTACGAAATCGTGATTAAATGAGATTTTCTTAATGTTTTATTTTTTCTGTATTTTTTGCGAGCCAGAAACATAGCAGCTGATCAGTTGAACGTCCATCAGTTTGCACATGAGAGAAATATAAATTATTAAATGTGATATATAGCATGGATAAGAGTGATTGGCGCCAATGAAAAGAGAAGTTATGAAAAACAAAATTTTGAAATATTTTGACTTATTGGATGTTTTGCAAAAAAATATTTCGAGGGGTGTATCCCCACCTCCTCTTTTTAACGACCTTCCAAAGCACTAAATTATGATCTTAATTAATATATCGAACAATCTACAATTAATGTGTCGTAGATCTTATTTAATCATACATCGTATAACAGAAAAGTTAATGACTTTATACACAACCTTAATTATCAAAAAATAGTCTTGTCAAATGCCAAATAGATTCACACGAAATTTGTGTAAACTTTCATTTTCAATTAAATTTCAGCAGCCATAATAAGTCAACATTAACATTATTCCCAATAAGCCCACAAACAATCAACTCTAACCAACTCTAGCAACAGGCTGGATCAATAAGATTTTGTTACCATTCAATACATCATTGAAAAGGAAAGGAAATTAATTTTTTTTTTTGCAGCATAACAAAAAAAGACAAAAAGCTAAGTTTCGTAATAATAAAATCAACGACAGTACCAATTGTGTGAGAGAGAAAAAAAAATATAAATTTCCATATTTGGTAGACTATTGCGCGACTTTAGCCGATCAAGTGTGTTGATTTTGTGACTATATGACTTTTTTTACCTCCTTTTCATAAGTAATGAATTCAATATTTAATGTGCATTGAGCTTATTATTTGTCTGTAGATTCTCAACAGGTCATATTTTTATGCTGTTTACCTAAATTGGGTAATGAGCTTAACAATATTATGGATATACGGTTTAACGTACTCCAGCCATGATCTCGCATATTCATCGCAAAAAAAATATTTTTATTCTCATTTTCATTTTCATTTGAGACTTATACTTGGACGAACATATAAAATTTGTATACATATTGGAATCAATGTACTATACATATAGATGAATATTACACGAAACTTTATTTTTAGATATTCGCGGCACGAAAAAATAAAAAAAAAAATTAAAAGTGAAGAATCAACACACAAAAAATTTAAGTTTTTCTTTTCTTTCCTTTCCTTTTTCTTGTGCTATATTCGTTTCTATATGTACATCTTGAAATGCAATTTATTGCGTCATTTGAGACTGACTTGCATACACACAGACACAACGGATTTGAGTTAGACGTGCTTACTGAAATGACGCAGACTTCTTATTTTTTTTTTTTTTGGTGTTTATCTCAAGATTCTTATGCTGATGGGAGTTCGACGAGAATGTCTTGGTTGTAAATGACTATAAATTCAACTTTTGTTTGATATTTTTTTTTGGTTTTTTTGGTAACTTGGAAAAAGAAAAAAAAATGAATTTGTAACGGTTTTATGAAATTTGAATTTTATCGAATTTTAAAAATTTAAATAAGTAAATTCAAAAATAAGATATTAGGAAATTCAAAAGGTTAATCTAACTCGTCTGAAAAAATTCCCTATAATACTGTCCAACCTCCGATTAGATTCTCATTCTGCTTCTCTTCTCTCCTCAACTCAAAGTATTTTAATTATTTCAGATGCTTGTAAAATGATATCCAAAAAACGATGATGATGATGAAGATGTAAAAAAAAAGTTATCCGGAAATCTTGAGATTGAAAGAAGTGTGAGCCACTGAATGCATTTTCTGGTTACTTTTAAGTCTCTTTTCATGTTAATCCGACAATTTATTTTAATAAAGAAAATTTAATTCACATATTGAAGGAATAATTTTATGTTCGACAGGGTTATCATCGCTAATGTCTTTCAATTCTGTTTCAGTTGTAAATGTTTCAGCGCATCGCGATCTTCTTACTGTTGATAAATAACAACTTATTTTTTCGCTTCTTTATTTTTATTATGTCGCCTGTTTGCCGATTTTGTTTTTTTTCTTTCTCTCTCTTGCTTAATTCTCTTACAATTCTAAAACGTATCAAGTTTTGTGTTTTTTTCGTGAATCTCCTTGGCACTCTGCCTTTTAGATTGAGTCACATCGCATCGGTTGATTTGAGTAATATACGCAAAGGTAGACACAGTATAAAGATCAAAAATAGATCACACACATCATCGTGGACACTAATTTGCTATTTTCAGTGAGTCAGATGGGAATGAAAAATGAATGAAAAATCTTGAAATGTAGAGGAAATACTTGGAAGAAAAATGAGATGTTGCCAATTTTCCTTTCATAATTTGATCAAATTACACACACAGAGCATGCAAGCAGATTAAATAAATGTACAATATTGTGAATTAATGTAGGTTGCACATCGCTTTCATCTTCAAAAATTAGAAAAAAATGCAAGACGAGCGATTTTGTACGCATTTCCCGTCGACGACACTTTGTGCTAATTTATGACGATCTTTTTTAGAAACGAGACTTTTGTGCATCTGAAATTAAATAGCTCATTATTTTGGGAGACAATGCGTGAAGCGCTTGACGTCTAGAGGCAAGAGAGATCGTAGAACTCGAATTTTGTTGATTAAACTGACAGGAAAATAGATTTCGAAGGATTTGGCTAGTGAAAAGTGTTTTTTAGTTTTTTGGCTGTAGGACGTAACTACCCCAATGATTCATAGACCATCCCCCCAAAAATTACGAAGAATCAAATAAAAATTCATAGAAAAAGACTTTCAAGATTTATTCATCATCAACAACAACTTGATCCTCGAAGAATGATTCAACATTTGATAAAAATATATCAACAGCCTCTCGCAAAGTCTTTGTCATGTGCTGTTCGAGATATTTAAAAATATATTCTTTGATTATCTCATTCAATTTAATTATATCAGATCGATTTAAAATACTTTGATGCTTCTGACTCACTTTTGACATTGTGTAGTTAAAATGCTCGAGACAATATAGTCCATCGTCAATTAGATTTGTGTAGACTTCAAGGGTCTTTTCAGTATGTTCATGAAGCTTGTGATGATCTTGAAATAAGTCTAAATAATTTCGATGTGTATCGTAAAATTTTGCAAAGATGTTTAATGCATGATCGTGAAGATTGGGTCTGATTAGATTCCATGCTGTTTGTAGTCCGACTTTCTGTGCCGCAGTTAAATTATCTTCGTAAGTGCCTGAATTTTCTAAATGCATAATTTATTTTAAATACTTGAAATTTTGACAAAACAAAATAAAATAATAAATTGAAAAAAGTGAAATGGCGAAAGAAATGATTACTTTGACTAATTTTCGCTATTAATATTGATCATCATCATCATCCAAATATAGAAAGATTGAACATGATGATGAGTGGGATTTAGTGAGAAATGTTTTTTGCTGCATCTCATTCATCTTTACGGGCATTCAATTACATCACCCTGCATCAATCAGTACCTTAATATGGTAAAGTCGATTGGTCATTTGTAAGTGACTTATGTATTATCTCTAACATATTGCCTTAATTGACTCGAAAATTTCTCTAATCGTGAACATCATTGTTTATATCTGCAACATCCATTAACAAGCTAATGTTTCACTTTTATTATTGCTACATAAAATTTATTGTGATTTGAAAATTTTAATTTCTTTATTAATATCTTGAAAAATACTTAATTTAACCACACACAACTTCTCAATGTTGGATTATTTTACAAACTTGATCAGCCCACACGAGAAGTTTCATTCATAAAAACATAGATAATATGTTGCACATATGACAAGAATTACTGCATGTAATATCCATCATAATAACAAATTGTCTGCATTTTCTTAACTGGTAAATTATGGGTTCGTTAATAAGATAGAGAAATGCACAATGGTCTGAAATCGAAAAAAATGTTCAAGATTTATATTTTGGTGGAAACTTTAGAGGTCCCAAAGTTTTAGTTGATATTCCTTATTTTGAAAGTGTCATTAGCTTTGTCATGTCTTAATCATACATCACTGAAAATATGAGCTAATAATATTAAGGATAAACATGATTTTTCATTAAAAATTTAAAATTGTTTCTCAAAAAATTTTATGCACGAGCAAATTTGTATGAAAAAATTTGGAAAAACAAGTGAAATTAAAATGCAAATATCAAGAAAAGTGCATCAAAGTACCTTACCAGAGCATGATTAGAAGCTAAATAAAGACTCAATCTTTGGATTCTGGTAGGTTTCGGAGACCCTGAGAAACCCGCTTTTAACTTATGAACGTTTAAAGTTTTGAAAATTTTCAAAATTTTAATTTAATTTTCCCTAATGATAAAGGATGTGGCCAATGTTTTGTAAGTCTTAACATAAAATTTGTATATTAATTAAGGTATTGAATGTAATTAGAACATAGATCAAACAATATAAAGTGGAAAATTTTTGTAAAACTTTTTCATAGTGTTTTTGTTAACAAATTTTCGGTGACTTTGGTTAATGATTTATAGAGTTAGACAACGATTAGAAGCTTCATACTTTCACAGAAGATGCATCATTTTATGATTTACAATCTTGCTTTCAAAAGTTCAGGTTTAAAAGACATGACTTTTTTGTATTTTTGAACATTTTTTTCGATTTCAGACCATTGTGAAATGGAGATTTTTAAAATGCTTTGGATTTTATTATATTAGCATTGTTCTTGCCCTAAATGCTTGAAATTTTAAATATTGATAAAAAAAAACAAATTTTGATCCACAATTTTTTTAATTTTGCAGTAAAAACTATCAAAAGCTTCCCAATATCTTGTTTAGTGTATTCTATTAAAAATAAATGAATTTAATCAAACATTTGATCAATTAGAATTGATTTCCAATATTTTTCTATCAAACAAATGGAAATATAGTAAACAAGTAATTTAGTGCAATAATTTAACGCAATAAGTAAGTGAATATTTGCATTATATTGACTTTATTTATTCTACCTCAATCATACAGCTGCTATTAATGTCTAATAATTAAAATAAAGTTAATTTATAATGATATTTACTGTTTAAATTGTGAGACAAGACTGATTTATCAAAATAAACTTGAAGGGCTTGCAACAAAATCCAGGAATATTTTCAACTTTTGTTTTATGATCTTTTCGTTACTTTGTTACAAAATGCATATTTTTCTGCTAATCTTGAAACTATTCAGTGTAATATTATGAAATTTAGCTGACTATGTAACTAACTGCATGATGACTTACACTTTTCAGCTTTAATTGATAAATTAGTAACAGTTTTATTATAGCATATATCAATAATCTCTAATTTTCAAAATTTTATCGCTTTAATTTAATTTAATTTTCAATCAAATATAAATGGAACATTTTGTAAATAATTGAGTATAATTGGAAACTAAAAAGTTCTCCCACGCGAAACTAATTCTTTACTTTAGTTTTTTCCACAACTACAAACTACGAGTAATGAGTTTGTTGGTGAGACAAAAAGTATTTATTTAAATGCCGAAAAACCTACAATATATTTGTAAATTGAGTCACCGATTAGTCTTTACTCAATTCGTGAGCTTGCTAACCGATATTCACCCACGTGTTAGCTGCCTTTTGCGAAAAAAAAAAAAAAAAAATCTTAGATGTGTGGCGCTAAATTACAGAATAAAAAAAAAAATTATGAATGAATTTTTTTTTACAATTCTGAGATTTTAATCTGTATCGTAAATTGAATAATCCACAAAGTCAGCAGCATTTTCGAAGCATTTTTCACATAAATTTTCATTCTTTTAATTGAGGATTTTCGGTTGTCTGAGTTTAATGCACTAAAGATTGATTTTATCGCCAAAAACTTGCATTTATGTGAAACATATGGTCCGCATATGGCAAAAAAAAATAGAAACAAGATTAAGAAATTGTTGCATTCACTCACAAGCCAATCGTCCTTCAAATCTCACAACTTATTTTTTTTCATGTCGTAGTTCTCTTTTTCCTTCTCTCTCACATGTTTCGTATTAAGTTGAATGTAATTTAAATCAATGAATTTCTTGCCACTCTTGACTGACTTTTTGTCTGTTGTTACACATGAGGAAATTCTTCTTATTCCTTCATATATTTTACAATGTAGGGATGAATGCAAAATTTATGATCCTTGTTGTTATTTATGCCTCTTTTCCTTTAACTTTTTTAAGTGATCTTCTTTTCATCCCATAAGTACTCTTCCTCCCTAGTTTCCAATATTTTCTTATTTCTTATGAATTGTGATAAAAATTAATTGAAATGAATTTTTATTTTGTGGGAAAAAAGCTCTTCCTTCTTCTTTTTTAACTATCTCTGTTTATGTTTGGGGAGTGAGAGATGATTTTATAGATTTTTTGTTCTGTACTTAGACGGTCGTAAAATATTGAAAAGTAGGACAAAGGAGATACGCGTTTTGTAAAATATGATTCACATACGTAACAGAAAAATCTGCGAGATTGTGGATTTTATGACTTGAATTAAATAATATTTTGAAAAATGTATGTAAATAGAGCAAGTTTTACGATTTTAGGTCATGTGCTGGACATTTTTGAGCGTAAATCAAGAATTTGTTTAATTTTAACCTCAAATTTTATTTTATTTTAAAAATTCCTGTTGTATGCAAGGTTTTTAAGAATTTGAGGAGATTTGACATCAAAATTATCTTCCTGAGTTGCGATACAAGCATCAAGACACAGATGAAAACCGTACAATTCCTCGATAATTTGTAAGGGTTTTCAAATAAAACCATACAAATTCTACTATATACACTTACAAATTATCGAGGAATTGTACGGTTTTCACCTGTGCACAGCATAATTTAGCAGATATAAGTTCCAAAGCAATAAAAATCCAACAACACACCTTAAAGTTTATCTTTGCAAAACATTAAATCAAAAATAACATTAAATATTACTTCCCATCTATCTATGCATGTAATATCGTTCAATACCCTTCAAAAATGCCAATGTTGACCACTCCTACACGTAAACATATTCATGCGTTAATTGTAATGAAATTTGATTCCATGGAAAAAAAGACTTTTGCATATGTGCAAAAAAAAAAACTTTTTGTTTATGATTTATTGCAAATAAAATGTTTATGTAATAAAAAAAAAAATCAACAAAAATATTAAGTGGCATTTATTCAATTAAAGTTATTCGCTTCCAACTAAACAAAACACAAAAAAAAACTTCCGACAATTGCGTGCATTCTACGTAATATTATCAACATATTTATGTCCAATTAATTATTTTGCTTTTGTTCTTCAATTTTTCCATCTGATTGACCACCATAAAATGCAATAAAATCATGTTGATGATGATTAATAATATCTCAATATAATGCTCATCGATGTGATGCAAAACTGGAAACATAAATTTTATGGCGGTTACAGAAGCATAGAGTTCATTCCCATTTAATTGTTTTTAAAATTTATGTTTGTGCCTCTTCTTTATTTATTTCTTCATCTCTTTTGTTTGTCACAAGAGAATAATGCACGATAGTTGATTGTCCAGATCTCCACATAAATGAAAAAATGTGTTAGAAGCATCTTTTGAAGAAAACAATTGTTTCGAAGTAAATTGAAAAATTGGTGACCAAAGCGCTTGAATATTTTTTAATAAATTAGAATTTGTAACGGCTTTTTAAAATTTGAAAAAATTTTAAATTTTTTAAAAATTTCAATGCAAAAAGTTCAATTGTAAATTATTATTCCCAAAGTGAAATTTTTGAATATTAAAACTAGATCAAAAAATAACTTTTCTGCCCGAACGACCGAACAAAGTGCATGATTGAGCTACTTTTTTGAAAACAAGTTTCCAAAAATGGGCTAAAAATAAGCAAAAAGACCGAAACTTTGATTCTTTTTTATAGCGTCAAAACATAAATCTCTCTCATAATTTTGAGATTCAAAAAGCTGTCATCATCTTTAATTTATGACAACTGACATAATTTTCATTCATATTCATGCACAACACCAAATGATAAGTAACAAATTAGTATAGTATTAATTCATTCATGATTTATGTTATCACAACAATATGAATAGTAAGCAATCCATTGCCGTTTGACCTTGTGATCCATGAAATGAGAGATTGAATCACAATTATGAGAGAACAAGTAGAAATTCCTTTTTTTAAAAAAAGATAACGACAATTGTAAACAAAACAAGTAATGTACCTTACGTACACAAATCCTATGAGCTATTTTAAGGCTTATCGCTCAGTAAAAGTTGTAAGGTGATGATTCATTTAAATTTTGCAGTACAGAATAACAATTTAGTTTTTATCACCAAACAGATTGTTTACTCATATGGAGTCGTTTCTTATTTACTATCTAGAAAAAAAGCTGTTTCGCACACTGCAAATCGTCAAGGCAAATGAATAATGGCAAATTTTTAAACCTGTATGCTGATTTTATTTATTTTTTCCTCTCTCGAGTTCGAAAATTTTGATTTTTGTCGTAAAAAAAAGACTTCTATGACATCATATATCTCTTCTAATGAATTATCTTATTCACACACATATATGTATCCAAGATGATTGTCGAGATGGAAATAAGAATTTATTAAAAATATTCGAAGATTTGTTTCTCATTCTCATTTTATTGTTAAATACAGAGGCGTTTCTTGTGAATAAATAATATGATTATTTTGTTTTGTATCTTGAGGTATCGCCACCGCACAAATCATTTTGCTTACTTGTTCACAAGGCAATTTTTCACTTTTCACAAGTGGTAAGGTTTTCTTTCAATAGCATCGTGAGCTGTGAACGATTGAAAATTTCTGTCTTTAAAATTTTGAGAACGTATTGAAAATTTGTTGATTTTACGAATATTTTTCTCTATTTGTAATGCATTCTTCTTGAAAGTCTGTGTTTAAACTAGCTTCTGTTTATTGAAACTTAATTTAAATGATGTTTCTTTACACGAATAAATTTTAATTGATGTTTTTTTGAGTGAATCTCTGAGAAAAATTGAATTTTCGGAATAATAATATTAAAAGGGGTGAGAAGCTTTGTCATTATTTTTTTTTTATAAAATTTTAATATTCAAAATAAATTTTTCCGTTGACAATCAAGAATTCTTCTAGCTTATTGCATAATAAATTGTTGAGAAACATTCAGAATTCTAATAAGATAGCTATTAATATTTCGCAAGATTTTTAATGTTTCCGATAATACTTAAAATTAAATGATTGTATCACGATTATGCTAATCAAAACTAACTCCATATGACAAATTGTACATCCACTAAACTTGAATTAATTTGATGAAAAATCGAAGCACCAGAAAAAAATTTAAAAACCGTGTAATTTACACCACTATGATCACATTTTCTCGCACATAAAAATAAAAACCGCAAATGTCCTTCATCACTTTACGTCGAAAAAAAAAAAAAAATCTCAAACTCACCAGCTTCGTTGTTCCTGATGCAATGCAACACTGAAACCAAACATTGATCCTTCTTGTCCTTCATGACTAATATAATTTGCGACATCTAAATTAAATGTATTAATATTGTTGACGAGTAGCAGTAGCAGTAGAAGAGGTCTTATCAGTAATCCTATTATTCTCGAATTCATTTTGACAATTTTTTTTTATAATTTTTTTAAATTCTTTTATTTTTATTTATTTTTTCACTAATTAAATTTTAGTGTATTTTTTTTTTGCACCATCAAAATTATTTCATCGAATCATCGTTGTAATCCTGGAAAATTGAGAAGATAAATTTGTATTTTTTTTGAAGGCCAAAATCGCCCAAATTTTTTCTTCTAAATCAAAAAAATATTGTGTTGAAATAAACTTTTTTTTTTTTTTTTGAATGAATTTTTTTTTAACATTAAACACCCAAACACACTCGCGAGGCAAGCAAAAAAATCGTTTAAATAAATAGAAGATTTAAAAATAGATTTTTTTTTTTTCTTTTACTGAATCACGAAGGAAGGAAAAAAAATAATAATTTTTCTTTAAAATGATAAAATTTTCCGAAATAATTCGACAATTCACTTTAAGATTTCCATAAATTTACGCAAATTTAAAACAAATATTTAATTTATTTCACTAATAAATTCTTCTTTAATTACATTTTTTGATAATTTATTAAACAGATTCTTTTGATCACACACTTATTTCCATATATGTGAAAAATAGAAGTGAGAAAAACCCACGAACGAACTACAGCAAAAAAACTAAAAACGGTCTTTACTGCACGACGTATATCCACATTCTGAGAAACTGTTGAGAAACGATGTGAAAGAGGAAAGAAAAAAATAAAAAAATAAAAATGTTGTTGAGCACGAAAAGAGAGAAAATGTGCAGTGTGCTGAGTCTTGAGTTTTGTGATCTTTTTCCTGTTTTTTTTTTCTCTGTGATCTTCTTATCAGTATGGAACATTTTTGAAGCTGAGATGATTTTTTTTTGTTGCTTCTCTTCTCACAGCGTGCAGAGAGTGAGATATTTTGTTGTTTTTTTTCGGCACTTTGATAAGGAAGAAATTTTATTATTTTTTGTGCAGTCATGATTTTGCTTGTTATCTTGTTTTTGATAAGATTTATTGTTTATTGAAAATTTTGATAAAAAAAATTTTTTTTTGCGGATTTTTTCTGTGATGTTCCTTTGTTAAAATTTCAAGATACAAAATTAATTTTAGCATTTAAAAGATCACATTTCAACTTCACGTTTGTGGTGAGATTGCAAAATCTCAAAAATCCAACGTAACGGTTGAAATAATTTTGAAAAAGTCACCATTTGTGGTGAATTTAGCTGAATTTTTAAAAAATTTGTCTTATTTTGTCTGTTTGGCTTAGTGTCCCTTGAATAAGCTTATACTGAAATATAGACTCCTAATTTCAATCCAGTTATGTATAATGAAGCTATAATTTGCTATTGATTAAGATCCAGTAATAGAGAAGCAAAGAAAAATTCAAGAAATTGTGAATTTACTTATTAAAATTAATTTTTGCATTTTTTAAGTCATTAAGTAGGCTATTAAAGGAGTAGACCTTTGAATAAACATACAATAGTACAGCAGAATTTCCAACGAAACTTCAAGTTCATGAATCATCATTTCCAACGGTAAATGCGCTACTAACCTCTCAACAATCCATAAATTTTATACTAGATTATAAAGTCAACACAGAATTTTTAATTCTATTAATATTATTCATTAATTAAAGTTTATCAAGTTATAAGATTTAATAGAAAAGTAATAAATATGGCTCTTAATCCACAATACGTTGAAATAGGTGAGGAAATAATCATAAAAATGTGAAAATTTTAAATTTCCATTTTCGGCATCATTAAAATTCAACCTTATTTCATAAAATTATAGGAAAAGGATTCGTTGCACAATATTACGCATTATTTGATGATGCCAATACCCGCAATTCACTAGTTAATATGTATAATGTAAGTGTCTGTCATGTGATATTATTTATTTAAAGAGTTTCGATAATTTTTTTATGAATTTTCTGGAAGTTGTTGCTCAAAATTTTGAAGAAAATTAACATCCAGCTAATGACATGATTAATTCTTTAATTCTCAGAGTGAGCTCTCGTTTATGACATTTGAAGGTCAACAAATTCAAGGAGCTGCAAAGATATTGGAAAAACTTCAGGTAAGCACATCCAGTGACTAATGTTCATGCTTAATATTAATAAAACTTTATTTTTAGAGTCTCACATTTCAAAAGATTGAACGTATCATCACAGCCATAGATTCCCAACCAATGTTTGATGGTGGAGTATTAATAAATGTTTTAGGTCGATTGAAGGTAAGTTAGTTAGTTCCATGACAAATTAATATGGATATTTAAAAAAGTCACTCTTTTATTGTTGTTGTTGTGATTACTCATCACAGACGGATGAAGATCAGCCTCACGGGTATACACAGACATTTGTTCTTAAACCAATAGGACAAAGTTTTTTTGTGCAACACGATATCTTCCGATTAGCACTTCATGATATGGCATAAATCCATGCCTTCGTGTTATTTTTTTTTTTTTTCTTTAAAAAAAAGATTTTTAATTTTATAAAAAAAAGTCGCAAATTTTACTCTTAATTTATTACTTATTCCTCACAACCAATCAAAGTATCGTGAATTTTAACAAACAAAAAAATAAATATCACAAAAGTGCGCAAAAAGAAAGACTATTGGATAGATCAAGCAGGTAGATGTTGAATGATCTTGAAAATAACTAAACTTTTTGATTTTATTATGTTTTGTTTTATGCTGTGCATCTAATCAATTTCTTTTCCATTAACTTAATGCCTTTATTCTTGATTATTGTTGCTTTTATTGCATGACATGATCTGACTAAGATTTAATTTCAAAATTTCCATCAATTTATGTTAATTTTTATTAAAAAGCTTAATTAAAGATATTTTGAGTTAATTCTCTAAAATAAATCCTAATAAAAATCCAATTAAAATTGTGGTTTATTGGCGCACTCTAAACTAATTCAAAAAAATCATTTAAAACTCTTTAATAATTGACAAAAATTCCCATCAATTTCAGACGGATGAAGATCAACCTCACGCCTACATCCAAACATTCGTTCTCAAGCCTGCAGCTGGCAGCTTCTTCTTGCAACATGACATCTTTCGTTTAGCTTTGCACGATCAAGCATAAATGCTTGATGATGGAGTCAACGATCTTTAAAGTCAATCAATGGATAAAAAAAATTACAATAAAATTAAAAACTCAGCAAGAAAATGAGTAATTCTTTTACGTTTGAAGGAACAACGCTTTTACATCTTTTTGCCACATGAAAAAATTTAATTAATCTTTACATTATTAACATTTCTTATTATTGTTTTTGCGAAATCGAAAATTTTTTCAAGTTATATTCAGTTTTTTTTTCTCAAGCATCATGTGAATAAAGAAGAATTTAAATTTTTCAAAAAAAAAAAAAAAAAAAAAAATCGTATATTCTTGTTCTGTATCCTTTGGTACAAATTTCAGGCTTATTTAATATAACGACTTTGAAAAATCTTTGGCAATTCTTTGGATGAAAATTTTCACAAAAACACATTTTTCTCAAAATTGACAACTTTTTGTATAATTTTAGTCATTGGATATCACGTATTTCTATATTTTAGAGCCAATGTACCTATCTAGACTAGATAAAACGCTTTAATTAATGAGATATTTTAATTTTTATGGCCGTTGCTCTTACTTAATTTTTGGAAAAAATTATTTTGACAAACTTTGAATCAAAATTTAAGTATTTCTACACACTTAGACAGTTTCTTGCTTGCACTAATCGAAAGATGAATCCTCTTTATATCACTACTTATATTTTTTGTTCCTTGACAACTTCTTAATATCTTTAATTTATTAATTTTTGTGAAAAATGCAATTAAATAAGAGCAACGAAATGCAAAATCCACGAAAAAATTATTTTTTGAAATTGAAAATTTAACTTAATGATACATGTTTACTTTGATTAGAATATTTATAATGAAACATTAACTGAAAATAAAGATTTTTAGCTCGGTTGCATAAAGTATTTATTATGTTAAATAGCATAATTCTAGCAATTAATTTTTTAAGGAACACGGATCATTTTTTTGAATTTTCAAAAAATCCAACGATCTAAAGAATTGCCCATTTTGAATAATTCGAAAAAACGGATTTCAAAATTTTGAATAATTCAAAAAATAACGGTTTTTCAAAATATTGAATACCTAATTCAAAAAATAACGGATTTCAAAATTTTGAATAATTCAAAAAATTACGGATTTCAAAATTTTGAATAATTCAAAAAATAACGGATTTTAAAATTTTGAATAATTCAAAAAATAACGGATTTTAAAATTTAAATTTTTTGAAAAGTAACGGCTAAACTGAAATTTTAAGAAAAATTAAATAATTCAGAAAATGTTTTTTTTTTCTTAATTATAATACAATGCTTTGACTTTATTTTCATCATTTTTTTAAAATTGTGTGCTTGTTGATTCCTTTTTACTACAATTCTTTTAATCCTTTAAGTTTTTTTATGTCATTCAACATTGAAATCACACTACAAATGAAACTCGTATTTGTTTGTTCATCATAAATTACTTCTTAACACTTTACCACAAAATTTCCATCAGTTTTTTCATATTTTTTTGGTTTCAAATTTGGAAAAAAGAAAGTTTTTTTTTTAAAAAAAATAATAATAATCAAATAAATTATAGAGAATAAATTCTAGTTGAATTGAACTGATCATGTAAACAGGTATTAAAATGATGTCTAGCAACTTAAATTTCTTTTATAATTAGCTTCGGAACCATACAAAAGTTTTATGTTTGTGATGTAAGGTTTTGTATGGTTTTAAAACAAATCAGTTAAAGTTCTAAAACCTCTCAAATGTTTTGAAAATTTGAATCTTCCTCAAAATGCTGTTAATCAAAATCTTAATTGTTGCTTCTTGAAACTTATCATAATTTGTACTAAACTGTAAATTTTAACGCCGAAAAAATATTAACATTGCTTAAACAATCACCAATTCAACTACAATTTTCAAGCATATTTGTAAGTAAAATTCGCCATTAAAAAAAAATCATCAAAATAAATTTCAACCTGTTTTGTTTCTCGATTTTTCACTTAAAATCTATCACATTTATGGCAATTTTCATAAAGTAATTAAATTTTCTTTGTTTTAAAAAAAAAAAAAAAAAAAAAAATTGTCATAATAAAAATATATAAAAAACATTAAGCGTAATGTACAATATAATTAAGAAAGAAGTTCACTGGATTGGCAATTAAAAATAGTCTACATTTAAAAATGTTACACTGAAACTATGCATTTCTCGTCTATGTCCAAACATCTTTCTCAAGGAGTTTCTCTTAATGATTAAAAAAATTATCATGCAAAAAATAATTAATTGAGACAAATCAGCCGTGTCATGTCCTCTAATTAGGAATGACTTTTTTTAAAATTATTCGTCTCTACATTATTAATATGATAAACAAC
This sequence comes from Chironomus striatipennis, assembly GCA_026123125.1. NCBI lineage: Eukaryota > Metazoa > Arthropoda > Insecta > Diptera > Chironomidae > Chironomus > Chironomus striatipennis. The sequence continues at coordinate 43,324,719 of CM047394.1, forward strand.
CAGAGAAATAGAGGGAGTTTGGAAGCTTGGATTAGCATGGATGTAATTTTTTTTTACTTTCTTCTTTTTTTGCTTTGAAAAGCACAAAAAATTCTTTTTAAAATATAAAAAAAAGTTAGAATGAATCTTCTATAGTCACAGATTTGTTACATACAAACTTTTTTTTTTTGGTTTCACACAATTGTATGAATTTCCAGAATTTGAAGTTATTGAAGAACATTTTTACCGAACCTTTTGAATTTAAAAATTTCAGGTGTAGTTGAAAGCCCCTTTGGAATATTTTAACATAGTTAAGTACCCTTTTGCTGAACATTTGTTTTTAATTTATTAATATTTTAAGTGTTTTCAAGCTATTTGATAGGCAATTTTAAAGATAATTTGAAGATAATAAATGTTTTTAAATGGAAAGAAGTACCAAGAAAAAAGTTAAGTACGAGAAAGAATTCATATTCGTAGTAAACAAGGAAATTGTAGAGAAAATTCATCAAAATTTCATTTCATTTATGAAAATATTGATTTGTCAAGTATATAATATCAATCAAATCAATCATTAAGTCAAATTCATAAGATTCACGTCCATTTTCCACAAAACAAGTTCAAGTATTTCAATCAAATCAAATGTCAAAGAGATATTCTCTAAAAATCATCTTCAAAAACTCCAGTTTCTGGTCGAGACTCATTCAATCATTAATTTTTTCGTATTGAGTATTATCGTCACTTTAATAATGGAAAGTTTAGTAAAAATGTTTCGTTTTTCAGCAATAATGAAGAAAACAGAACAGGAGGGGATTAAGAGATAGAAGAGAATTATGCATTTTTTTGTTACCTTAAAAACTCTAAAATACACATCATTGTAATCATCATCAGTAAATTTTACACACATTCAATATCAAGGACATGATTAATGGCTTATTTTCTTCTTATAACCCGTACTTTACTCATCGCACCGCGAATCTTAAAGCACCGTGCTTTCTGTGGCTTTATGTCCGTATCATTCCCAGGAAACTCATCCTGATTTAAATATCTCATCACAATTAAAACGCAAATGACCAGAAGCAATATTATGAGAATTGTATAAAAATGCAGTGAGGATATTGGAATTTTTTCGATATCCTCGAGTGCCTGCAGAATCTTGTCATGATGTGGAGAGAGCTCCAATGCGTGCCTTAAATGCAATATTGACTCTTGAATATTTCCATACTTTTTGAAAATCTCACCAAGAGTAAAGTACTGTCTCCACGTTGCACGAGCATCACTGGAATGTACTTCGAGGGATCTAAAATTTAATGTTGAATTATCATAATTGGAAATCATTGAAAAAATAAATTAAGTTACCTCCGTGTAAGATATATAGCATCTTCAAGATATCCTTGATGAAAAAGTACCCGTGCAAGATTCAAAATCACTTCACTGTTTGTAGGATTAATGGAAAGTGCCTTTCTAAAGCACTCAATTGATAACAGTGCATCTCCTTTTATCCGATGGAAATTTCCAATTTGGTTATAAAGTTGCACACTTCTCGGTTTATCACGCTTTGCCTTCCTTAGCTTAGATTCCAATGCATCAACATCAAAATTCTTTCTTAGCTTGCCGCTCTTAGCTTTTGTTGTAAATGTAAATAGTACGTCAGGCTCTGGCAATGTCTTGTGTTTCTTACGATTTGCAATTCCCACAAGCTCATCAAACACTGTAAAGTTTACTGGTTTACCACAATCAAGAACTTCATATGGCTGTGGTTGCTGCTCATCCTTTGGTTGTTTTGTGCTGTTTTCAAGTCTTTGATGGATTGACGTTCTGTTATCACTATTGTGCGAACTGAAATTGTTTTATGTTAATAAATAAAAAGCGTGTAAAAAATAAAAAAAATTCTCACACACGAAGAAACTTTTTTTTTTTCATTTCATTTTGGATTCATGAGTGGCAAGAATGGAAATTTTTTTATCAGAAAAAATCTCACTTACTCAATTTCTGCATCAATGCCAATTGTAAAATCAAAATTATCACTTTCTTTCGTCCATGTATTGCCAAATTGTGGCTCTGTCGTTGAGATAATGTAAAAGATATCGTCAAAATCGTCAACATTTTGTGATAACATAATGATTTTATTATTTTTTAGCGTAAATAATTGTGATTTTGTGTTTATAAATGCAATTTGAAGAAATAAAAGATAGCAGAGCGAGATGATCTGCTGCTCCATATTGTTCCTATTTGTTTTCTTAATTTTTACTTTAATAAATTAAATAAAAACAAAAAATTTTCTGCCTTCCTTGAGATTTTTTTTTTTTTTAATGTTGTTCAATTTTTTTTTTTTTTTTATTATTTTTTTGGTCGATTATGCTGCAAATCACAATTATACGACTTTTGATTCTTTTATCCGATTTCAAAAAATTTGAATGCTTTTACGCGCGTAAACTGCTTCCACGTGTTCAGACTTAAAAATTGATTAAAAACTTATTTTTGAGTAATTTTTCTTATTAAAAGTTGTTTTTCTCTTTTTTTCAGCTGTTTAAATATTTTTCACTTATTTTACGAATAAAAACTCGTTGCTTCGTCGCATTTAAGTTTTTAAAAGTACCTAACTACGGATATAATCACGAAATTGAAATGAAAATTGATTAAAATCGCAGTTTTTAAATTTCATTTCTCGAACTCTCATTAAAATAATTTTTTTTGAATTGGAATTTTGAATGAAAATCACGATTAAAAATTTTGTGTCAATTTTTTTTATTGCATTATTTGATTTCCTTTAACTAGTCATACATAGTTTTTTTAATTTACTTTGTTTTCTGAGAGTTAAAAAATAGCAAATTCTAGATTTTAATAAATTTATAAAAGTTCAATGATTTGTGTATCACCCACACATCAAAAAATAAAAAATAAAATTTAAAACATTTTAGTGATACAAATTTATAAATTGGTTTATAAATTGATTTTTTTTTTACTTTTAATCGGTTGAAATAGGGTTTCTGATTGCGGTTTTCGCAAAACGTTTTAAGTTTTTAAAAAACCGCGGTTATGGGTGAAAAACCGCGGTTTTAGAACTTTTTATACTAAAAATTTAGAAAACTTACAAGAAAATTTTTTATGAAAGTAAATTTTTTACTTTATTGTTATTTTTTGTTTTTTTCAAACCCAAAACTAACGAAAAACTATATAGGTAAAAAAATATTGAAATTTGTACGAACAAAATCATCAAACAAAAATTTTTCAAATCAAAGAAGACATTTTGGTCCACAAGTTATGGTCTTATGACTTTGATCGGAGATTGTAGTTTACGATTATTTAAACTCTTACCTGAACAAATCACTGCAGTTCCAGAAATGTCCATCTCATTTCAAATATTGAAATTTGGACACTTTTTCAATAGTAAGCGTTGAAAAATTTCAATTGTTTTTGTGTAAACAAATTAAATAAATTTAATTTATAGGACTAATAAGCAGCTCAAGATATTGTAGAACTTCTTCAAATAAAAGAACTGCAAAAAATTTAATTTTCCCCAAGTTTTGGGTGCAAAAGTCGTGAGAATATTTGTTTGTAAAAATTTCAATATATTTTGTACAAATTTCAATATTTAAATGTCAAGACGTTTTTTAGTGCTTTATGCTGCAAAAATAACTGTTTTCAAGATTGAATAAAAAAAAATATGGAAACCAAATAAAGTTCTGGGAAAAATTTGGGAAATCAACATTGCTTCCAATGAAAGTTACAGGCCATTAAAAAAATTTGTTCGCTTTGTGCAAATTTCAATATTTTTTACCTTAAATTAGATCACAAAATTAAAATTAAAATTTTTTATGTCAAGCGAAATTTTTGGTTGGTTTTTTTAAGACGAACTTCATCAAAATTTAAAAATTTTTGTATGAAAATTCGAATTTTGAATTTTTTTGAAAAATTTCATACATTTGTATGAAAACCGCAAAAACCGCGAAAACCGCGGTTTTTAAAATTATTGAAAACCGCAGAACCGCGGTTTTCTAAAAACGCGGTTTTTCAGAAACCCTAGGTTGAAAAGAGTTAAAAAAGTTTTAAAATCTTAAAAATTTTTAAAATCTTAAAAAATTTTAAAATCTTAAAAAATTTTAAAATCTTAAAAATTTTTAAAATCTTAAAAAATTTTAAAATCTTAAAAATACCTACTTAAAATCTATTTAATTTAATTCAAATTTCTAAAGAGCTGAAATACCTTCAAATAATTTCAAAAATACTTAAAACAAAATAAAACAAGTCAAATTTTGCATGAATAGGATGTTAAATCCACGCTTTTTATTATGATGTTTTTGGTTCAGTTTTTTTAAATTCCTTAGTATTTTTTAAGCCCTAAAGTCTACTTGTTGTTCATGTAAGTTGTTTTTCACTTTCTTATAAAGAAAATATTTTGTTTTATGGTTGTTGTATTGTAATCGTATCTTACAAAATTTTCATCTCAGTTATTAATGATAAAAATTTTAGTGTTGTTGTTGTTTCAGTGGTGATTAGATCTAGATAAAAATTAGTCAGAGTTGATTTTGATGTTTTCGAAAATTTCGTCAACTAATTTTTTTTTAAACTTAAAACTAATAAAAAATAGACTTAAAACTAGGTTTAGGAATCAAATTGTGTAAGATCCCAAAATGATGTTATTTTTGTTGTTTTGGATATTCATTTCAAAAAAAGTGAATTACGAGTGTGTTGTTAGGTTTGAGTTTTTGGTGTATGACTGTGATGTTCTTTATGAATATGAGTGATGTTGCTCAAATTATGTTTATTTTATCATTCTAATTATGTCATTTTGTTTGAGTTTGTCCTTATAGACAGTTTTTTATTTCTTGTCAGCTGGTTTTGGTGCAGGTTTTGGAGCAGGCTTTGGAGCATCTTTTGGCTTTCCAGCCTTCTTACCACCCTTAGCTTTTTTAGCGCCTTTCTTTTGCTTTCCTTGGACAAGCTTTGCAAATTTCTTATCAAAGTTTCTGGTCTTATCACCGAAGGCAATAAGTCCTCTGATTTTAACAAGACAATTGTCGAATTTGATCACTTGTTCGCCAGAGCATTCTTTTTTTGGCTTCTTTGGTGTCTTTGCCTTTGGTGGCTTGACAACTTTGACGACCTTCTTTTCCTTCTTATCGTCTTTCTTTTCTCCTGGTGGTGCTGGAAGTGCTTCATAATTGCATTCCCAATCGCAATCGCCATCATCTTTGAATGTAAAGACTCCCTTGAATCCGACAGGAACTTCTTTTGTTTCACAGTCTTGTTTTTCATCAATGAGTCTTTCAGTACAAGTAAGGGCTTTCTTGTCCTTTTTCTTTACTTCTTTCTTGACTTCGACATGAGTTTTCTTCTCCTTTTCCTTCTTTTCAGTGTGTTCTTTCTTATGTTTAATGACTTCTACTTCATATTCTGATGATTGTGGTTTTGCTGCTGCTTCAGGCTTAGCTGGTTTTGGTGCTTCAGCTTTTGCTGGTTTTGGTGCTTCAGCTTTTGCTGGTTTTGGTGCTTCAGCTTTTGCTGGTTTTGGTGCTTCAGCTTTTGCTGGTCTGTCTTCTTTTTTCTCACCCTTCATACCATTGGCTGAAACATGCTGGGCAAAATAGCAGATAACTGCTAATACTACTAGGAACTTAATTCTCATAGCTTACTAATATTTAATAGGAAGCTCAAGATAAACTGAACTGACAATGCTTCGTTTGTCATCTCTTTTATACTCTTTCATGATAAGCTTTTTGGAAGCTTTATTTCAATGAGGTTTTCATGACGCGACACAAGTGTTTCTTAAGTTTCATAGTCACATGAGTTTTAAAGTAGGTATCTTGGTGATGTGGAGGTTTTTTTAGGTCTGGTTTGAAACTGTTTTTCGATTGAAACTGCGCAGTAACATGCTTTAGAGATGCTTCCACGTGTATTTTTTTATTTCATAAACTTTTGTAAGATTTTTATTCGTATCTTTTATCCTCTTTTATAAATACATGTAGGTTTTGGCAGTTTCTGTAACGATCTTTCCTTTTCAGTTTTAGGGGCTTTCCTCTTTTCATCTCTTCTGCCAGTCTTCTTCTTGACTTGATGGACAAATATGCAGATAACTGCTAACACTATCAGTAAGGGTTCCCGAAGTCTCGGTCTCGACAAATTTTCGAGACCGAGACCGAGACCGAGAATTCCCGGGAATTCCCGGGAAAGTCTCGACTTTAATTCTACACTATATTTTTGAAATATTTTAAGTGTTTTGCAATTTTCATAGCGTTTTCATGCTTGTTACAAATGTCTGATTTTAAGAAACTTCAAAAAGATAATAAATTTTGGTTATTTAACACAAATATTTATGAAATTTATGAAGATAAAAACTTTTTTCCTTCATATAAATCTTAACCCACCTTTCATACATATTTTCAGAATATCGGCTTAACTTATTTTTGTTCGTATTGACGAAATTAAGCCATTTACAAAGTATTTTTGATATTATAACTGTTCCTTATATTATTAACTAGCAAATTGTATCATAATTTCTTAATTTTCATTTCAGCCGATTTTAAGCCGATCGGCTTATTTCTCGGCTTAGAAAATTTAAAAGTTAAATAAATTTTGAGCTTAACACTTTTCCAATCTTATGAAATAAGACTCAGAATAATAGAAAATGACCTTAGGAATACTTAAAATATCTAAAATACTTTGTAAATAGCTTAATTTTATCAAAAAATGCAAAAAACGAGTAAAGTCGAAAACTTCGGCTTCAATCTCTGCAAAAAAATTTAAATTTTACTTTTTTTAATCTTTTTTGTCATCAAAACTTTAATTTTTTATTGCCTAAATGTCTATTTAGATATATTTAAGTATCTAAAAAAATTTTTCTTAAAGATTTAAAATTTTTCTCCAAAGAAAAAACAGAAATTTTATAGTAAAATTAATTTTTCTTGGTCTCGGGTCTCGGTCTCGGAAAATTCTCGAGACCGAGACCGAGACCGAGAATTCCCGAGAATTCTCGGTCTCGGCATCGGGAGCCCTTAACTATCAGGATCTTAAGTTTCATGACTTGCTAGTACTTAATTTGACGTTCAAACTAGTCTGAACTGACTTTTTCGGGATCATGATCTCTTTTGTAGTCATTTATTTATGATCTTTTGAAGTTTTTGAAAATTTTATTTTTACGAGGTTTTCATGATGACTCTATTAGTATTGACTCCTATCAGTAGAGTAATTTTAAAGCTATAGATTTGACCCGATTTGACCAGGGACCTGTTCACTTAGTGCGTTACTCAAAAAAACGACTTTTAAGGCTCCTCCTATCCTCGTCGTTGTTATACTTTTGTATAATTTTTTTTTTTTTTTGCTTGACCTGTTACAAAATCTTAGACTCCCATTCCCCCTTAGTCAACTGCAATACTAACTAAGCTGATAAATCTTCTCTGATTTTATATCAAAGTTAAGTTAATTTTAGAGTAACGTACATATATTGGATAAAAACTGTCATATCGGGCTATAAAAAGGATGAACTGTCGAAAAATCAAATTCCATATTATTTTTTAAGAAAGTTACAATAAGCATCTAGTTCAACAGCATATAAAGGGACAATGCATAAATCATTTATAAATTTAAATAATCCACTGAAATAATTTTATTCGATAAGACAAGAAATTGAATACGTGGAGGTTATTGATAGGAATAATTAAATACTGCGCACCTTTAGTAATGGCAACAAACAACCTGAACAAATTTTAGTATAACGAGGAATAAGTAAAAACACATTTGTGTCAATGAATAAATATTAAAAAAATGAAATTTTATTTCTCTCAAATATTTTTTTTTTTTTTTTAAAATCAATTCCTAACCAATAGAATTACTAGTTACAATATTTTATGCCATTATTTGCACTTTTTGATCCACTGTTTAATAATAATATTAATAATAAAAAAAAAATCCCTTTGCGTGCTTACAAGTCTAACGATAAAATTTCTCACTAATGAACATTTTTTTTTCGCACATAAAATTAAAGTAAATGTCAAGGAAATGAAATTTAGAGGCACTTTGACTCTTTCATCCAAAAGATTTATGCAAAAAAGGACAATTTGCACATATTTTAATGAAAATGTTTTTTTTTTTTTTTTTGTGTGTGTTTAGACTGCGACTGAGAATGATTTATGCTTGAATTCCTTTAACTCCAAACATCGGCTGAGTATCTCTTTTGTGTCTCCATCTTCTTGATGTATTGTTGAGCTTCATTCTCGCTCATATTACCTCTGGTCTTGATGATATTTAATAAAATATTTCTTACGTCTGTTGCCATGTTCTTTGCGTCACTGTAGAAGGAATTATTGAGATATTAGGTGAAATATTTTGGACTGTAAATGATCAATTTCGAACTTACCCGCAAATATACACATGTCCTTTATTCACACCAATAACGTCCCATAAGAGATCAGCATCTTGTTCCAATAAATGTGTAACATAGATTTTATGTGGTTGATCACGAGAGAATGCAAGACGTAACTTCACAGTTCCACTCTTAGCATATTCTTCAAGTTCCTGTGTATAGCAATTAAAATACAATTTAGAAATTTATTTGGAGAAATAATTGAGGAAGATGTGACTAGATTTTAAAGCTGTGATCAGTGCTTTTTGGAGCTTACTCTAAAATATCTCAGAATTGGCCATAAACAATATCGAAACGTCCATAAACATAAATCTAGTTCAGATGTAATTTAATTAATCCACAACATTTCATACCAATGTCTCCTCGGACAAATATTATGTTAAAGCTTCAAAGCTTACTTAAGAATGCCACAAAAGCTTACTCACCTCTTCATAAATATAATCCTCTGACCGCTTTCTACATCCAAAGTATAAAATTGTATCTCCTACAGTCTTTCCTTCCTTACGACAAACATCACGTTCCTGAATGAAACCTCTAAATGGTGCCAATCCAGTTCCAGGACCAATCATAATAACTGGAGTTTCTGGTTTTGTTGGCAAACGGAATTGACTCTTACGAATGAAGATTGGTACGCGTGGTAATGGTTGACCATCTTCTGGATGTTTTAGGGACAGGAATGTTGTTGCAACACCCTTGTTAAAGCGTCCTGTTGGTGTTTCGTATTGAACAAGAACAGCTGTGATGTGAACAGTTGTTGGATGCAACTAGAATGATTAAAATTTGATTAAATTAAAGATCCAAGGAAGTGACATAAATAATAGCTTACTTTAGATGAAGATGAAATTGAATAGTAACGAGGTTGTAAGCGTGGCAACAATTCACAAATGTGATCAATTGGTGGACGACATGATGGAATGTCTTCAAGTATATGAACAATATTACGACATGCATCTTGAACCCATGAATGATATTTAGCCTTTCCTTCGGGCGTCGTTGATGACATCATTTTTAAGAATTCCTTATCCTTCTCATCACTACAATATTCAGCTAATTCCTTAATAATGTGCGTACGCGGAAGTGCTGTAATTTCCAAATAATGTGTTAAAGCTGCACGATATGTTGTTGGACATGGGAATGGATGCTTTTTACTACTATCTGTATCAAGATTAATCAACGAGAAGACAGTATTTAAATCAGCATTACATAATTTTCCTAAACGTTCAACTAAATCAGTGTCATTGACTGGATATACAGCAAGATGATCACCAGCCTCATAGCGCATCTTTGATCCTTCAAGATCAAATTCAACATGCATACATGAACGATCACCAGCTTTATGTAATTCACGATTAACTTTCATTGGTGCTAAATATGGATTTTTGGCATCAAATGGTGGACGTTGATTTACAAGTGAATGTAAACGTGCAACTTCACCGCTATAAATACGATCAGGTGCTACATCTGGTTGTTCCAATAAACGATATTGTCTCATCATTACTTCCTCGCCGGTACTTTCAATTCCATAATGTTCACAAACTGCTGGCCAGAACTTGTCTTTCCATGTAATGAAATCATCTTCAATGCTACAAAGATAAACAGTATGTTAGTGATTAGCAAGCTGATAAGAAATAAAATAAATTGAAATTTGACCTACTTTGCGTCATCATCACCTAGACCAAGTTCAAAGACTCTTGTTGCGCCTAATTCCTCCAACCGCTTGTCGACGTAAATACCAACTTTATTGTAGTGCTCATAAGTCTTATTTCCTAATCCAAATACCTAAATAAAGTACACAGGAAATGGTGTAAAATTAAAATAAGTTTACATATTAATTACATACTTTTGATTTTAAAAATAATTAATTTAACCTTTTGTCGGAATTTCGCGACATGATTCACATAAATTAAATTATTAATCCACACTAAATTAGCCGACGAATAAAATTTGCGTACAAAATTATAGTAAAGTCTCATCGTTCTGATTTAAATATTAATGTCAATAGAAATAATGTTTTCATGACAAGGGCTTAAATATGATGCAACAATATTGAAATTGCTTATTGTAACTGAATGAATGTCATAAAATGTTAAACTTTTTGTTCGATACCATCTATTTACATTTTTTTTTAATTTGAAACTATTTTGCCAGATGCATTTTAATATATTTAAACAAAAAATAAATATATATTTTAAAATGAACTTATCACACGTTTTCTATGTTTGTATGACGTCACGTGTTCAAGTGGTGAGTAACTCATCGAAATTTTTAAAAATATTTTTAACCGTTAAAATCGTTGCTCAGTCCAAAAAAAAAAAAGATTACTTACCGCATAATTTAATCCAGTCAAATCAAAGTCTCCATTCGTAATCCATTCATAAAATTCCATTGCATTATCAGTCGGATCACCTTCACCATAAGTTGCAAGACAAAAGACAGCGAGTGAATTTTGAATGTCTTTCAATTGAAGCAGCTCTTCCATATCACATTCTTCAGGATCGGCGACCATTCCTTTAAGACGATATTTCATGCCTTCTTTAGCTAAACGTCCAGCAAACTCTTCTGCTGTTCCAGTTTGTGAACCATAAAATACAACTAAACTTCTTCCTGATGACTTGAGTTTCTTAATGAATGAATTTTCAGCCATTGTCATTGTATTGACTGTCGTTGGCTGAATGGAATATGATTTAACTGATGCTGGTGGTTCCTTCTTTTTATTCTTTAATAGCCACCATATTGCACCGCCCAGCAGTACACCGAGTAGAATAAAATCTAAAAGACTGAAGAACGGCTCTGACGGCGTTGGTGCTGATTCTTGTGTTGATTCCATTATTTTTTTTTACTGTTTAATTAAAAAATTAAAATTATATAAATTAATTTTGAAAATACACGAGCCTAGATTAAATTAATGTTTTAATTCGTGGACTTGACAATCGTAAATGAATGGAATTAAAAAAAAGAAAAGAAAAAAAAAATTCTTGCTCGTTAGTCAGCTGGCTGATAAGGTGAGATAAGAGAGAATGATAGAGAGAGAGGAGTGTTTTTTTTGTGGATGGACACTAATTTTTATGTGCTTGACAACTCTTAATATTTTGTATTTTTAGTATAAGCTTTAACTAACAGGTATGCATACTATTATAGTTTTTGAAGCATGAAAACTTCAAGTTTTTTCTCGCTTTAGCTTTAAAAAACATGAATAATTAAAGATCCAGTTGCGTACTTTAGCACATTTACGTCATTCATCGTGATTCTCTTTACTGGATGGTTAGTTACATGAAATTTAAAATTCTATATTACTTATAAGTTGTAATATATTAGCTTTAACTTACAGGCCTGCTTGAAAATTCTTGAAATCTTAATTTAATTCTTAAAATGTAAATAAACTAGAATGAATTGAAAAAAGATTACTGAATTTTTTTTCTTCTCAATTCGGTTCAATTTTTTTGTTTTGAATTTTAAAAACCGTTAAAATTGTAATTTCCTAAAACGGCTTAAATGCTAATCAGTATGCCTAGAACTTTCTATATTCTATTGATTTTAATTGTAACTAAGCCAACAACAACAGCATTCTCCTTTCAAATTGATTGATTTCTAGCACTAATCATTTCATCATTAATTTTTCATGGTCAGCATGTATCTGTTATTGCACAAGTTTATATCCAGGCCCATTTTTCGTGCATGACAACAAAATAATTTCAAATAAATAAGTGTGCCATTGATTAGACAAATACCATCAATGTGTGTGTCCATCAAAATGTGCGAAAAAAATCTACTCAATTTATATAATTAGAGATAAATTTACAGCTTTATTGTGAAATAATTTCCAGTTAGTCACAATAATTATCTTTATTTTGATTCCTTGTCTGAAAGGAATCAACCCAAAAAAGGGAATGAGAATAACAAAGAGAATAAATGATAAGCACATGGCCGTGAATGGAAATAAAAAAAAAATGTTATAAATGAAGAAAATCTAGTGGAACCGATATGATGATGATAAGACACACAGAGCAACTCTTATCGCATTTGCTACGTTTTTTTTTCATACTATATTAAATTGAATGGCAATGACATTCCAAATATGGAAATTAAAAATACTTTACGTCATTTATTTATTATTTTGAGTATGATCGAATGTACACTTGAGGAATTCTTTTGCGCAATAAATCTTCACATTTATTTCCATTGTCGATCATCATGATTTTTCCCTATTATTGATTCAATTGACCATAGGTGTCGTTCAATTATAATGTCCTATTTTTTTGAAGGGGGGGTCTGAAGCTGTGTGACAGTTTTAAACAATAGAATTTTTTTGTATAAAAATTTTGTTACAGATGGGGGGATGGGGTCTAAAAATCCATGTTTTTGATGAACGTCATAAGTGATCGGCCCCATAACTAAATTTACATAATTGAAATAGACAGTTCAATTACTAATGACTTTGTTGCTACTCAAATTTGCTAAATATTCATGCATGACATTGAAAATATTCATATATGAGATTCTAAAAATAAGACTTAAAGATATACAATCAGTGACAGAACCGCATCTTTCATACACAGCATGACTTTATTTTCATCTCAATTGTAGTTGTGTCCAAAAATATTAAATAAATGAATGAAATGATTTAAGAACAATAAGATGAGCACGTAGACGTAAAATGAGAGATAAGAGGAAATTGAGACAGAAGATAAAAGGAGATAAAATGACCAGAAGCTAAAAGGGAAGTAAAATTAAGTTAAACTTGTTTTTGGATGAATTTTTGGGAATTACGAGAAAAATTCGATTTAATTGTTTTGCATTTAGTGTTTAGGAATTTTGTGGACTTGAAATAGCTACAAATTATCAAAAATTATTCTTATTTAAGAATATATCAAATTTAAGTCTTCGAACTGAATTTAAAGCTCAAATTATAGAAAAATTATTTATTAATAATTTCAAGGAATTTAACAATAAAAGTGGAAATGAATTTACGAGAAAGATACAAAGTGCAATGAACTAGCTTAATTCATCAAAACAGAACCCAAGAAATTTTTTTATTTGAACAAAAATTTACAGATTCTTGTT
>CM047394.1:43338617-43518709 GCA_026123125.1 Chironomus striatipennis
TCTTATTATTTTATGAGTATTTCTTTATTTTCTGTATTTTTTCTTAGTTCAATTTAATTTAATTTGAAGCTAAATCATCCAGTTCATACAATCAATTAATTAGCTAGTGAAATAATCCAGTAGAATAAAATGAAATAGACATAAAAATTAAATAAATGGTGACTTCGTCACTTAATTCAATTTTGTTGGTGTTGGTGCGGCGAAGGAATAAGTGGCGAACAACCACTGCTTCTGAATTCCAAGAATTAGCAGCCACTTCATTGTAGTAAGGACGCTTTAACTGACTTCTTTGGATGGATATTACAAATAATTTTAGCTGAATTAGATTCAGCTGTTCAATTAAAGTCTTCATGAAATATTTTATGGCTATTAATGGGATTACGTCTGTGTTTTGTGTCTGCTACGTTTTACATGCAATAATTCTTTTTTTGAATGTTTAAAAATGACTTATTAATTACAGCCAAAAGATATTGTGAACCAAAATACAGACGGAGACCTTGGAATATTTGGTGGTACGATACAAGTAAGCAAGGAATAGGAGCACTTGTCATTCACATGACAAATGTCTATCTATCGCCGTTATATAAAGGCGATCCATGCACTTGGTAAGTTAATAGAATTTTTGATAAAATCAACTGACATTATTTCTTAATTCCAAAATTGATTTATTCATTACATTGACACAGGTACATAATCAATTTTCTGTTAGATTCAACAATAGGTTTATTTATAATTTATGTAGGAATAAGAATTTCAATTTACTTAGCTAAAGTAAAGCATTGGCCAGCAATTGAATTTGGAGAGTATAGTAAGTGAATTTGAATTATTTATAAACGAATTGGAAATGACTTGATGAATTTTTTAGATGTACCAAAGAGTTGGATATATCAGACATGGATTTATGTCCTTTTGATGATGATTGTTAAGCTACTTACAACCTTAATCATTCAAATGGACATGTGGAATTCAGTCAAGACGGCAATTTTATCACCATTTAAGAATCCAAAAGTTGAAGTCATTATTGTCATGCTTATCATTCCATTCTTTGTTAATGTATTGATATTTTGGATAACTGACAATTTCCTCATGAGAAATAAGAAGCATTTTCTCGGTCATCATCAATTGAGAACATCAAGTACGTCGACGAAGAAGAAAAGACGAGCAAAAAAGTATTCTTGAAAAAGTTAGAATCAAATACAGGAACGATGAGATGCATTTACCATTAAAAAAGTATGAATCAGAATCAGATTTTGATATCTTCTGAAGACGATCCAATCATTCAGACACCAAGATGTGAGTCACAAGAGTGCCAACAATATAACAAAAAATTCAGCAGAGTGTCGAGCAGCATATTAGGATGGATATTATAATAATTTTTTCGTATCTAGTTTTAGAATTTGTTTTAGTGATATTATGAGGCCATCAGCATTTTGACAACAGACATAGAAAAGAGAGCGAGTCCCTTACTATAAATTATTTTTTTTTGTAATCTACATCGACATAGAATCGTTAAAATAGTTATAAAGTCAATATTTTGGAACTGAACATTTAATCCCATCATAAAGTTTTTAATTTTTATCGGATGTAATCATATATACAGCATACAGCTAATATTTTTTGTTATATGTTAATAAAAATTATGAAATTTGCAATCAATTGTCTTTCATCACTTTACTTTTCGAGGAAGTTCCTTTGAAGTCAAAGAACGCAATAACTTATGACTCTTATTTTGCATTATAATGACCTAAAAAAATTAAGTTATCAACTGTACAACTGTACATATTGATGCAATTTGCTTATTCCAATTTTTTAACATAGTAAAATGTCATGGCCAAATTAAACGACATACTCCTTCATCTTCTTCTTCGCCCATTCGTGATGACTCATTTTGCATATATCTTCGAGAAAAAGAGAAAGTGAAGCTTAATGCAGGCATTGTTTGGATTGAATAATGAATTATGAATATATTGGCATGTTATGTGGGCTCTTAGAATATCTGCACTTATTGTTATGCATATCTGTGGGTGCTGTGGTTGGCGCGTTTGACTTCCAAAAGATTGTTGCTAGTTTCTATAACTTTTTTAAAAGATTTAAATTTAAAAGTTCATGACATTCACATCCATATCCTTAACATTCCAAGCAACAAATAAGTTTGAGAATCTACGAACAAATGTTTACGTACGGAAGTTGTTTACATCGTCGGCGACGATCAATTTTTTTCGGTGGAACGTAAATTTATTATGAGATTGAGTGTGTTTTTATTGCTTGCTAATTTGAGGGTACTATTGCCTCGAAACATGAGCGATACATTTGTTTATCAGGTACAATAGCAGTCATTCTCATTTTCTATTGCTAATTATGATAAAATTAATGACATTTAATTTAAAATCAGAAAAATTCTGCTAGTCTGCTTGCTTCATTACGGTTCCAAATATGGAATTAGCTAAGAAATTGGGTAATATGGAATTGTCAGTAATAATTTAGCAGCATCTCTGAACAAAATTCCTCCTCTAACATCTGTGTACAGTTGGGAAAATAAGATACAAGAAGATAATGAATTGTTATTGATGGTCAAGACTAAAAGTAATAGAGTTGATGATTTATCGAAATTTATTAGAGAAAATCATGAATATGAAGTTGCGGAAGTAATCTCAACACCTATTGAAAATGGAAATGCACCATACTTAAAATGGATTCATGACACTGTTCCTGATCCTAAAGAAAATTAATAAAAAGGCCTGTAAAGGCTTTTTTTTTTTAAATTAAAAATCAATTTTAACGGCTTTTTGATTTTTTTTGAAAATATTTTTAAGGGGTTGATAGCTGCGATTCAAAAAAACAACAACAAAGAATTTAAATCATTTTATTATTTTATTCATTCAAGTTATTTTATTAAATTATCTGTCTTTAATCGAAGCTATTCATTAAATTTAGTGCTACAAAATAATCTCAAATGTAAGTTTTTTTTATGATAAAAACCCAAGTTAGATCAAATAAGTTTGAATTTCATAAGATTTTAAAGAATCAAAAAGTTTCTAGAAATTTGCGCATTTCCATGAAAAATTGCATTCTTATTATTTGCTTGCTATTTATATCAAAAACGTTAAGGATGATGACAAAAAAAATTCAATTTTAATTATCATTAGTCACTGATTGAAGCACATTACGAATTATGCAATATTTTAAGGATTGTGTTAACGTCTGATGAAAATTTTTCATCATCATTTACAAACATTTAAATGCTAAACACAAGCATAACTTTGTTATTTTTCATAATAATACACTGCTCATTTTCAGGGTCAGTAATAATAATAAAAATCTAAAGAACGAAATAAATAAAGAAATGAGTAACATAGGAAATGTGAAGCAAAAGGATTCTTGGAGCGATTTCTTGGGGATGTTAGTAAGAAATCAGCAGCAAAACAGATCTTTATTGGCACCTCAACAGGCTGGTAAGATATATTATGACCTAAATTCTTTTTCGTTATTCTATAAAAGGGAAAATTCGAAAATAGAAGGTTGAGTAATCGTTAGAATGGATTGATTTCAGGGTAACTGGATTTCTAACAATGGCCAAAGTCGGTAAAATTGTTGCTGTAAGTGTTGGTGGTTCAATAATTCTCCTTCAAATAGCTGCAAATGAAGGATATATTACAATTGACTGGAGATAAAAATTGGGCGAGTAAGGCTACATAAGTTGGCAGATAAAGCAGAAGAAGCTTATAACTGGTGAAGGACCATCATGCGGCAGATAAGGTGCAATATTATAGACTTATAATTTATGATTCTGGATGTCAGGTATGTATTAATATATCCAGTAATCATTAACTCAGAATTCGATCTGAAAAAGTCATGCAAATCTGATAATCATGTCCAATTTCATAGATCAAATCTTTTATGAAAGATGAATTCCTAATGCTAGCAACATCATTATCTGTCGGAGGATTTTTAAATAGGGATCTGGCATTCTAGTGAAGTGAGCTGAAGCTTAACAATTCTCAAAATTTTTATGTTATTAAACCTTTTTTTTTGTTTTACGCGAACGGCATTTCTTCCATCATTACTATGCATTATGTGTGAATAGATTTTAGAAACGAAAGAATAAATTTTTCTTTTTATATTAATTACTTTTTGATTATTATGTTCTCGAAGAGTCTTAGAAATTGGGAATTTGCTTTCAGCTGTTATCTCCAAAATTATCACATAATTAATCGAATTTTTTTGTTCCTTTGTAGGCTGATAGATACTTGGACTTCAAAAAATTGGATCAGGCTGAGAATTTATTGAAGAAGAAAGGCAGAAGGCAGCAAGAAAGTGGTACTCAAAAATTATTGGCGATGAGAATGGACCAAAATTGAATGAACTTCACATTTTTGTGCTCTCATTTGCTGCTGGTGTAGCTGATTGGCATTGGAACTGCTTTTAAATTTACTCATACATAGCAGAATCAACAAAAAAATGTCTGAGCCATGAAAGAATTTTTAGTCAACATATTTGTCGGAACCAAAAGTCGAACTTCTATGTCTGTTATCCAATACTCTTTCATTTCCATTTTTTCATTAATTAGCACACTCCTTTGTGATTCTCGGGAATTTTTTACGTACTTAAGTCATTAAACTTCTTTGGTTCTCATCTTGTAAATTATTGCGTTATTGAAATTAAGTTTAATTTCTTTACAATTGATGAATTTTTGAGGAGTGATTTTTTGTGTCTATTCAGACATACCCCATTCTATTTATTATATACAGCAAGTCTTTGTTAATGTTTTATTTTTATTGGTGAAATTTTTTTTAATTAATATAAAGTTATCAAGATTTATTGTATTGATAGTAGTATTTTGCCGCTTATTGTCGCGTATTAAGAACAAATAAAGAGAAAATAATAAAATTTTAAAAAATTATAAAAATATCCGTAATGAGCCAATGAATTAGTAAAGTTAAGAGTTCAATGAGGAACTTTTGAAAGTTATGCAGTTAGTGTCTTCGAAGGACGTGTACTGAAAGCGATTTATAGCCAGGGGTTGACACGTTCATCCAGAACAAAAGGATTTTTCATCCGATTTCATCTTTTTTCATCCGAAACAATAGAAAATTTCATCCGGAACAATAGGATTTTTCATACGGATGAAATCGTGTCACCCCCTGGATTTATAGATTATTACACTACTAATTGAAACTGGTGTTAGGTTATTGTCAACCTTAGGAACGTTTCTAAATTCTTGAGCGTAGAAAAAAGCTTCATTAGAACACATTTAAAGTTTATGACACAAACATCCATATATGACATCATAAGTTCCGAACAACCTCTCTCAATTTCATTTTATTAGCACACGAACAATTTTTTTTTTATCTAATTGAAAGATAACGAAAAACTCATTTTTCCTTTCCGCAGTATAAGTTTAAATTGTCAACTATTAACAGCTGTTGTGTATCGTGTCTGAAAACAAAAAGAAATGGGAATAAAAATTTTGCCAAATGAAATTCAAGAGGAAATTTTCACATATCTCAATTGTAATGAATTGATGACAATGATGCTAGTGGATAAATATACAAAAAGTATTATTGAAAACTCGCCAAAGTTGATGAGTAATTTGCCGATATTCATTATTGATGAGGATGAATTTTATGATGACAACGAAAGGTCTATTGAACCCATGTTGGAATCAACACGACGTGCTACAAAGATTATTGTTAAATTAAAAAGAGATAAAATAATGAAATATTTAGTGATCTTTAAAAAGTTTAGTGACACAGTTCGAGAATTGGAAATTCATGATTATGGATTTGAAACAATTGATCAAATGAGAATTGTATTGAGGTATTTGTATAATCTCAAGAGTCTAACTGTGATAAATGTTACGTTCCTAAAACCCGAAAATAAATTTCTCAATTCCATCGTTCAAGTTCCGAAACTTTTGATGCTTGAATTACGCGAAATAAACTGCGTAAATACCGACGAGAAAATGTTCGGACTGTTTGCAAAAACAACTACGACATTCAACTACGAAAGATAAAGGCTCCAAATGTGATGCTCGTAATACAACAAATTGTTTAGATTTTTGCGAAATGATGACTCAACAAGCGTACGTAAAGTCATTGACGCTTGAAAATGTGACGTCAAAAGCTTGTAATATCTTCAATTATGAGAATTTCCTTCAATGTCAATTAAGACATTTGGAAATAATCAACTGCCAATTATCGAGAGAACACATGAAAGTCATGCTGAACATGATTAAAAGTCAACAGAATTTAGATACAATTAAAATTATCAACACACCAATTCCATCGTCACTAGATGTAATTTTTGTTTACCGACAAATGTTTTCAAATCCGATAAAGGAAGTACATGTGGATATAAATGACTTGTTCTTTTTTCATAGTCATAGCTTTACAAATCGTTCAGTTAGAAAATTGACAATTTATGGAAATTTTGCATTTGAAAATCTTCCAATTTTTATAAATTTTATTAAAATCTTTCCAAATGTTGGACATTTAAAGTTAGTTGGTGACATGCCAATAAGCGATAAATATTTATTTCATATTTTATCAACATTCTCAAATATCGAAGAACTCTCCATTCCTGGCTTCACATCACGTACTATCGATTCGAATTTCTCAAATCTCTCATGTCTCGATGTTAAGCTTAAAACCTTAATTCTCGATTACATTGATTATGATGTAAAATTTTTCGGATGGAAGAATATTGTGAGCAATGTGAATTCGATTGAAAAGCTGATTATAAAGCGCGATTATTGCAATGTATCGAATGAAATTGTTGATATTATAATTAAGAAATTAAAGTTAAAGCATTTAGAATTGGGATGTGGGGTTGTGTCAGAAGATATTCTACGAAATATTGTGTATAATAATTGTGCTGATGAGTTGAAAGTTCTGAAAATTACACAAAGTGATTTTGATAAGATAAAGTGCATGTTTGATTTTAATAAGCTGTTCAGAAGTAATCGATTGTTGTTGTATCTGTGCAATGATGGATATTTTGTTAAGTAAATTAAAACAATAATTTTATTATTTTTTTAATGTCACGATTTTTTTTATTAATATTAATATTTCCTCTGTTCCTTATTTAATGCTTTATTCCCTTCAAATTATTTTCATTTATTAAAGTAAATGCTTTATGATGATTCTTTTTTTTTTGTTTAATAATACTTAAATAACATCTATTTTCAAATAAATATCAGTTTGAAATTAAAGTTAATAAAGTAAAAAAGGACAATTGATACTGAATTTTGAATTTTTAATTCCAAATGTCAAAAATTTCATACTAAAGAATTTTTTTTCATACATAAATTTAGAAATGAAATTAAAAGTTACATAAATTTGATTTAAATTTTTGGAGATTTTCATGACTTTGGTCGACTGATAAATATTTTTATAGAATTGAAGTAGTCAAACTTTTTCACATAACCTTTTTAATTTCATTTTTAACAATTTCTCAAGTTAGATGAATTCATTCGAGTGAATTTTTTATTAAATTTGGATGTAGTATATGTCCAATACTGGTTATAACTATTCAGTGATAAATATTTTAATGATTTTTTTATAACAAAATATAAAAATTAAATTTTATAATAAAATATATTTGATATTAAAAAAAAATAGAATTTTATTTTAAGAGATTTCAAAAGTTAAGATTGATTTTGTCAGTAATAAAATGATAAAACTGCTAATTTTCATTAATACTTTTTAATAAACTTAAAAAAATACAAATCGAGATTTTCGCAAATTTTTTGTCTTTAATTTTTTTCCAATAATTTTTTTTTCGTAAATTTTGAAAATTTGATTTTCAATTTGTTTATTAATTGGAAGAAAGTTTGAGATATAGTCATTAGAATATCTTATAATTCCAATTATTTTATTTATTTATTATTTTCACTTTTCTATTTATAGCTAAACATTTAATTTGTTATTTTTTTATTTATTCAATTTGTCAATAAACACATGTAAACCACGAATAATTTGCTTTTTTTTAATATCATTTTTCATTCCTTTAATTTTTTTCACCTACATTTAGACTTTTTTATTTCAATAAGTTTATCTGCCCGAAAAGGAAGTCAATTTATCCAATTTTAAGATTTTTCACAATTTCTTTTAATATATCCTAAGATTATCATTTATTATTATTTTTTTGTTTGTTTCTTAAATCTCTTTTTTTTTATCACCAGATTCCAATTTTATTAGATTTTTTCCAATTTTTATTTTATAAAATAAATAAGAGTAGTAAGGTTAAAAAAATAGGAGAATCAAAAAGTTTTTTTCTTCAATAATTGATGAATTTTCACAATGAACGACAATTTGTTCTACAATCGAATTTAGAATGATTTTTTTTTGTTGTGACTTTTTTGTTAAATATTTTATATTCTTTTTTGCTTTCATTTATAATGTATAAAAATATATACGAAATTACTTAATTACCTGCATCAATTTAAATGAAGAAATCGAACGCATTGCAAAAGGAAAAAAACTTTTTACAATGCTTTCAGATTAAATTTTAACTTTTTTTTATGCAAAATTTCCACAATTCAAGGAAAAAAATTATAATTTTTCAATAATCTTGACGTTCAGAGTATTAAAAATATTATAATCTGTGGAAACCTTGCTTTTTTGTATTATTAATTTATTGAATGTTTTATGAGGACTTAGAAGTTTTTTGAAGGAGCAAAATGAAAAAAAATTTAAATTTTTCTTTTTTTAAATTAATTTTTTTTTAAAAAAATAAAATTTAAAATTTTTAAAAGGTTAAAGTTAGTTTAATTAAAGTTAAATTTAAATTAAATTTGAAACTTGAAATCTGTCGTAATTTCAATTTGATTACAACAGCGGCGTAACCAGGGGGTGTATGAATGGGTGAATTTTCAGCCCCTCATCTGCAAATTTGTTCAATTTGCTAGAATTTTTCATAAAAAAAATTCAACACTACCCAAAATTTTTCATACAAAAAATTAAATTTCCACCCCCTCCCTTATAATTCCTGGCTATGCCACTGAATTACAAAAAAAAAAAAACTCTTCGGAAAACTACTAAAATAATTAATAATGCCTCTAATTAATTAATCAATTATATCATCCAAATTTTTGCAAACAAGATCATCTAACATTAAATGATTGATTTTATAAATTAATTAAAATTAATAGATGCTGTAGTAGGAATCAAATATGTTTCTAATCTGCTCTTAGCAAAGCATTTCCAGCCTCATAAATCATTCTCAATTTTACTCACATTTTAGAATTTTCTTATAGATTTAATTTTTTTTGTCATTATTTCTTTTTTTTCTAGGAAGAAGGAAAGTTTTTCACGAGAATTTTTTGCACATCAAATATCTTGTTTAAATATTTTTTTTTTCATTAAATGCTTTTCAATAAGCGCATAGATCAACAAAATTTTCATTATTTTACTCTCATTAGAATAAGCATTAATAATATATAACTATATGCATCAACAATTATACTCCCTAAAGATTTCAATTTTGCATTATTTTTTAATGTTTCAATTAATGACGATTATTGCACATTTTTCACTTGCTACTTCATGCTGTTCAATTATTTATCTCCCATTTTTTTATGTATATCCTTTTTTCTGCCATCAGTTCTAGTTTTAATTTTTGTTCTTTCAAATTTTTATTAAATATTTTTTTAAATTTTATTAATTTAATTTTGTTGTATTTAGTTTTTTTTTTCTTCAATGAGGGATTGTGACAGTCTTCTTTTAAATTCCCAGGTACCTGTTGATAGAAATAATAAATCAATTATTAAAAAACAAAGGATAATATTTGATTTTTTTTAAGGTTAGGTTTTTTTGAAGGTTTTTGAATTTCAATGAACTGATCTATAGAACACGTAAGATACTTTTTAGACTAACAGAAACCAAAATATACTCTGTGATCTAAAGAATAGTCAAATTTTACTTTCCTTAATCTCGAATAAAATTTGAAAAGATTTAAAACTTTAAAATAATGAATAATTTTAACTCAAAATGTTAAATTTAAATTTACAGAGAGATCCTCGATTTGAACAGTAAATTTGTCAAAAAAAAAAATCTTATTCAAATCGAAACTTTTAAAAAAAAATCCGGAAAATTCAAAATTTTGAATCTTTCTATAGAAAATTTTTGACCACTCGAATCAAATCTATTCAAATCGAAGACCACCTGTATTTAATTTTGACCCAAAATTTAAATCAAAATGTAAACCAAAGTTCTAAAAAACTCCTTTTACTCACCATGTGACAAAAAATTTTCCGACTGCAAATTGTTTTTGATGAGATTTCACTTTATTAAGATAAATTTCATATCTTTTTGTTGAATACTTTTGTTACTATTATGTTAAATTTGTTGTTAATCTTTGATTAGAAGAATGACTTGCGCTGCTTTAGGTAAGTGTTACGCACCGGTGATGACAATGTAAGAGTCTCATTGCTGCATTAACGAAAGAAATTTCATGAATTAGATTTTGATCTAAATTTAGATTCTTAAATTATTGAAAATATAAAATATAAAAAAATGCACAAATATTCCTTAAACAATGTATTTTTCAAATAAAAAAGGATAAAGTGCGTCGATGTTTTCGTGTAGCACACAACTATTTCATTAAAATCGCGTTTTCTAGCTCGATTTTAGAATTGAAAAATTCTGCTGTAAAAAAAATTCGTGCAGGTTCAAAAAGGATTATTAAAAAAATCACTACAACTGTCATTGAATTTTGCATTTTTGGGATTTTTGCACACTATCCATTCACGATAAAAAGAACAGAGAATAAATTAAAAAGAAAACTTAATCAAATCAAAAAAATAAAAGAAATTCAAGGGCTTACAATGACAAAAAGGATTAATACAAACCTCTTCGCGCGATGCAATCTCGCTTGCGAACAAAAATTTTTAACGCTATGGATTTTTGTGATTTTTTGGAGTTTTTACGTGAGTGACTATAATTGTTTCGTGGTCTAAGGAACGTGCTGAACTATGGCCTTTAATACATAATTTTTTTTTTTTTACATTTTTTTTTAAGCACCATTTTTATTTCATATTGTGATTTTTGAAGAAAAAGAAAAACAAAAGAAGAAAAAAAAAATCAAAAAACACACACAAAAAAATCATTTTAATCTGATTAGATTTTTTTTTTTTGGAATTTTTGATTTAGCTGGAGAAGTGTTAAGTTTTTGCCAAAAAGTATGGTAAATTTTTTCAGGATAATGAGAATATATTTATTTATCGAATAGATTAAAGACGGTTTGGTCATAATGTTCAATGTTGAGTTTCATGATTTGAACAATATTAGGTAAAAGATTTTTTTAGAAATTTTAAAATTTTCACAATTTTTAAGAGTGCGTTCAGAAAAAAAACTTTTTAAAAAAGTGTGAGTTTTCCTGTTGATTAGCCGACATGCGCTACTACGGTTCATCACATTATGCTTTGAAAATCAATTTTTAAATCAAATAAAGGTACCTTTGGAAATGAATCTAACCAATTTTCAATATTGAACATCATAACCTCAAAATATAAAACAATTTCGAACGAAAGCTGAAGCAAATTAGCATGCAAATCGAACAACTTTATCAAAAAGAAGGTTCCACAAATAAGCAACAAACGAATCAAATAATTCAGTAAGGAAGGAAAAGAATCAAAATATTTACAATTTACTTACATGATAGATACATTTTAGTGATACCATAGATTACTCAAAAAACGTAAATAAAAGTAATCTAAGTCTAAGGAAAAGGCTCACAACAAATTTGTAATGATCTTAAAGGACTTCGATCGCGTTTTCTAAAGAAACTGAGCTTGCTACAAGAACACATTCAAGGAGGAAGACATAAAATAAGAACAGACAACACGAAAAGAAGGGAAAAAGAGAATAATAAAAAAAAAAATAGAATAGAGGAAGTAAAAGTAAAAAAAAAGTAAACTCGAGACATGCAACAAAGGAAGGTAATTATCTTTTTAATAGCCACAAACAATACGGAACTAAAGACTGTTCTAAACATTAAAAAAAATTAGCACATAAATAGCCTACCTTCTTCGTCTCATATTGGGTGTATGTCCAGGAAGATTAAAGCATCCACGAGGTATAACCATTCGTTGATTACCCTGTGCTGGTCGGGAGCCACCATGTGACATTAAAATACTTAAATGAGCTGCGTAACCGTCTGTTAATGGAGTCGCGAGAGGTTGGAGTTTTTTGGATACCTTTTATGGATAAAGTTTAATTAATGTTTATATGCAAATTCATACAGCAAGTAATTAAAAACTCACCTTGCCAACAATAAATATCTGTTTGGGTTTCAGTCCAATATTCGTATATACACTTATATCCTTGTTACTTCCATAGCATGCATGTACTACAAGTCCATGATTTTGTATTAAATTATTTAGATAGGCTGCTTTATGTCCTAAAGGATCGGTCGATAATCCATCAGCAAATGATACCAGACCTTTTATGTAAAGTTAAAGAGGATAGCGTAAAGCCTTTATATAATGAAAAATAAATAAATCTAAAAATTACCATGCGGAAAATTATGTTGACTTAACCACGATACAACCCTTTGTTGTTGCATGTCTGGTCTGCCTGTAATGTATATCAATAGATAACCTAATTCTTGCCAATGACGACAAACATCAACAGCCCCAGCGCGAACTTTTGGATCTTTGCCAGTGACCGACATTGATGCTGTAAATGAACCATCAATTGAGAACACAACAGCTTCAGTTCTTGGTGGTACGACAGTCAGATAAAAATCAACACTCGTATGATCGCCTCGAACGACCATTTTAATTGGATAGATGCCATATCCTACACTCTTATCTTCCGGAATTGTATAAATTATTCTTCCTGTTTTATCAGTTATTTCCGTTGATATCAATGTCCATTCGCCTGCAGGCGGATCCTTCATAATATGTATATCGACTTTCTCACCAGCCAAAGTAATCATGTCAAGTGGTCCGTACATAAATCTAGCCATCAATTTTTGTGCCTCACCTTCCTTTACAATAACATCATTCGCACGATGATTGGCAGCAACGTTCTTCAACTTTACACTCGTACGCTTTTTATTCCACTTCTCTCTTGCTTGACCAGGCTTAAATGATGAACACTCCTTTATTTCATCACCACCTAAAGCGTTCATATCGAATCTTCCAATTTGTCGTAAAATAAATGCAATTACATCAGAACTTTCCCAATAGCTTGCATGAAAAAGATGTGGAAGAGCATGAGCTGGAAAATTTGATAAACCTTCTGGGCAGTATAAAGCATAGTCAAGTCTTTTCGATCCCCACCAGCGCTGTTGTAATGCATTTATAGTGGTTAATGGTACATTATCAATTAATCCTGAATGATTTGATTGAATGCTCGTATCTGACATACGACGTGGTGTTGGTAAGTCACTAAACATATGTGGACTTGTTTGTATTAACTCTAATAAATGGTATGGTTGACCATTTCCTAATGGATATTTTGCATATCGTGGAATATTTATAGGAGCCAACATACTAAAACGAGCGCTTATGAGTGGTTCTAAGCGTGCACATACTGGATCTGTTGGATGAAAAAGATTATAAATTTGATGACATTGTGGTCGTGTTGCGCCTAATTTTGTATCCATTAAGCGTCGTGATGCAAGGATTATCGAGAGTGGCGATCCAAATATAAAAAAGTCACCAACTTCAAATTCAAGCTTTGGTAATCGACCCTCACTTGTTGAGGATGAACGTCGTCTTGGTGATGGTGCAGTCAATAATCGATTAGCATCAAGTTCAGTATGTTCAAAATCTAAGGCATCAAGAACACTTCCTTCACTTCCATTACGA
Organism: Chironomus striatipennis; assembly: GCA_026123125.1. Taxonomy (NCBI): domain Eukaryota; kingdom Metazoa; phylum Arthropoda; class Insecta; order Diptera; family Chironomidae; genus Chironomus; species Chironomus striatipennis. The sequence continues at coordinate 43,352,434 of CM047394.1, forward strand.
TTTGATGATCTACATAGCGCATCGTGTGCTAAGATTGATCCAATACTGTCACCAATTACTACAACTTGTCCATTAAATCCCCTTCCTTCTTCAGATTTGAGAAAAATCATTATAAACTTGATTGGCTGTTCCTACTGTTCGATTGACGGAATCAATAAAATCTTGAGTACATGTTGTGAGCAATGGAATGGCACCAATTGGAATATCTGTTAGATTTGGAAGATCAATTTGTGAAGGTGATGCGTCAAATGAGTATGGTGATAAGCTTGATAATATTCCTAATGCATCTGTACAAACAGGTGGACAAGCGACAAGTTTTATCACAAAATGCCCTACAAGTGATGGATAATGTTGCCTGGCAACACTTTCCATTGCACCACGAAATGTCGTAATATCAGATTTCTTTGATGTCAAATCAGAATTGGCTTCTAAACAGCTTCCAGCATGAAATACGAGAATTAATACGGATGTTGAACATGATGATGGTGATGGAGAGCCGGGTGGAGAATCTCTAGAATGTGATCGTTCAATACTTGGACTTGGGCCTAATTGACGCCTTCTTGTACCACGTTCGAAGCAACACGTTTCAGGTAATCATGTGAGAAAATTGTATCCTCTTGTAGCCTTGCGGTTTGTGGTGGAGATTCCTCTTCCTCTGCAAGTAATTCTAATGAGCTCCATTTTGTTAATGTCGTTGTTTCACTCATGTCTATAATTTATGAGGTTAGAAATGCACACACAAAAAAATGTTTATGGACATTAGTACAGCTTAAATTGCCATAAATTTTGATAAATTAGAAAAATAAATGTTACATTTAAAAGCAAGAAAAAAATACCTCTTGAAAACGGTTTATTAACTAAAAGACCGACATTTAGTATTGGAATGTATGTTAGGGTGTAAAAAAATATTAGGTTTAAAGAGAAAGAAAAAGTTAAAGTGCACTTAAAGTTTTTAATTATAATTAAACAATTAATAAATTAAATAAATTGCTGTTTGGGATGACTTCAAGGTCATGAACTATAGAAATTATCCCATAAATTATAAAACTCCATCATACAAAATAATCAAAAAAAAAAAAAGATTCTCACCTAGACAATCGAAAAACTCTTCTTCAGATCCTGATTTCGATTCAACTTCCAATTTTTCCATTCTCCAATTTGCAACCTGCCAGATAAAAATCGCCAAAATTTAATCAATAAAAACAGAAGAAATCTAAACATTATCGAAAATATTTACTTGAAGATCGAAGCTATGTGCACTGCCAAGCGGTGACGGTAAAGCTCCTTTTGAACCATATTGAAATTTTGAATTTCCCATTGTTCCGCTGTGCCTCTTTGCAACAACAACCTGTTGCTGCTTTTCACTTTCCCTTTTATCCTTCTCATCCTCGTCATCGGAGTCACTGGCATCGGCACTTGTTGTATCATTTAAAGTCATTTGCACGGGTGGTCTCTTCATTATTTGAGGCGTTGAATTCTCTTCCGTTTTCTCAATGGAATTGAATTGATTTGAATGACGACTTAAAGTGTCAGATACGCTATGTTCTAGAATTTCAACAGTCAAAATATCATCTTATAAATTTCAAATTTAAGGCCAATAAGGTTAATTTAAGGTTTGGGAAGAAAAAAGGGATGAAAATGGAAAGAAAGTTTTTATGAGCATCATCTTAACGTTGCATCATTGAAAGCTCTAAGAATTATTGTGCGTGTCTAAAATGTGCTCATTCCTTACAACTTTATGACAAACATACCTTCTTCTTCTATATCTACACCTCCATTTCCCATCTTTTTCTGCAATGCAAGCTGTGTTTGTCGTTCAATTTCTCGAATATCATCCATTGTAAGACCGTACCATTCATCCAACCATCCCCATCTATCGATATTTTCAAAATAAAGTCTTTAACTTTTCAACATAAATTTATTCACATGACTTACGCTTGTCTATGAGCTCTAACCATTGTTTTCCTTAAAGCTGTGTCATGGATGAATTTTTCTAATTTTGTCTGCATTCCCCAATATCTAAACTCAACTTTACACAACTTGTAGGCACACATTAATGCCATATTCTTCTCTGTTGGTTGCTTCTTGCCTTTTACTTCATTCCAATAATCATCAACCCATGATTCCCATAATGGTCCACGTCCAGTCTTTTCACTAACAAATAAAGTTGGATCTTCTTCACGAACATAATCAGCACCAGTTAATTGATCCTTTACAATATCAATTACATCAACAATTCTATTGCGCAGATCACTTCCGCTTAAACCAAAAACATTTTCTTGATATCCATTATCAGGGAAGTAGTAAGTTTCAATTTCGAGGGAAAATTTCTCGACAAATGGACATGTGTAACGAGTTTTTGTGTATGGATATGCATTCCATGCTTCCTCCTCAACAGTCAGTGCACTTTTTGGCAAAAGACTTTTAATCCATCCAGGCAGATGACTTCCTACATGATAAATTTTTCTTGTATATTGACCACGACCGCCACCTGGACCATCTTCATATGGTTCATTAATTAAAATTTCTACACCAGATCCATGACCTTTGCTTTCCTCGCGACTTTTTTTCTGTGTGAATGAGAATTTTTGATGAAATTTAAATTTTGAATTAAAAAGATTATTAAAAGAAAAACTTCAATTTGAAAAATTCTAAATTTTTAATTTTGAAAAATTAAAAATTTTCATTTTCAAAAAATCTTATTATTTTGAATATTTTTCAAATTTTTCACACATCCATTTTCAAATTAATTGAACCTTTAAAACACATAACCTCAAAAGTAAAATCATTTCCAAACTTACGGCAATCATATACAATTGAGCAATCCTATATTCCTCCACAGTCAATGGGAGTGGAATGCGATATTCCTTTATTAACATGATGATTTAATTTTTTTTTTTCAACAGAATTTCCTTCTACAAAAAATGCTTCTTCCTCTTCCTCAGTTGTCAGAATGAGATTCTTTGACTTTTATATTTGTTACAAAAAATTTTTTGCATCAATATTTGCATAAACTTCCTACATTTTTTCTAATATAACTTTTTGAGAATCTGTAAGAAGAGATTGTAAATAAATATTATGAATAGTTTATAAAAATAGAATGCAAGCAATTTATGATGAAAAGAAATGAAAAAAGTTTATTTTGCACTTGAATAAATTGTAAACTGTTCATGAATATTTCATTCTTTGGAAGCTAATATTTTGGTCGACGATTATACACACATTTAAAAGGTAAATTGTGATATGTTTATAGCCAAATTGTTAATGCTATTATTATAGCTCACTTGAGTTAATTAACGAGTGTGTTTTTAATGCTTTTTCATCGTGCCATTGTAAAGTTTTTTTATATGTGTGAAAAGATATTGAGATAATAAATAAAATTTTCTCTTGAATTATAGGTTTTGTGAGAGTTTAAATTATTGCTGTTTAAAACAGATTTCTAGTTTTTTTTTTGAGTTAATTTAAGAGATTTTAAATGTATAAATTAAACGAAATCCACCACCCTAGGACTTTGAAAATAATTTAATAAGAAAAGATTGGCTTTAAATTTCATAAAATATTACAAATAAAAAGCAGCAAGCTTCAAAACGAAAATTTAGAAATTCAAATTAAAAGTTTACATCGTCAAAATTGCTCGTAAAATTCTATTATTAAAACTGAATTGAAGCAATTTTAAGCAACATACATTCACAGATTCGCAGGTGAATTTGAAATCACAAAAAAGCATTAAAGCTTTCATAAAACCAGATTAGATTCTAATTTTATTCAAAATAATGCAAATCGTAACGAGCAGATTTTTCTTATTATTCCATAATTCACTTTTTGTTTATCCTCTGAATGAATGAGTTTTTCTTTTTCATTTCCATACAATATGTATTTCCCATAAAGATAAATAAGTAAGTAAACATACGAGAAAGATGTTGTTTGTCATAAAACACAAAAAAAAAAAGTATTTTACTTAGGGAATGAAAATAGAAAAAGTCAATTCTTAACTTGATTTGCTCAATATTATTTGTCGCTATTCGAATTTATTGTCTGCTTTTATTTATTTTTCTCATTTTTATTATGAATTAGTTCGAATATGAAAGAATTTAATTTGACTCTTTAAATACTTTCATGAATTTCCCGCCATTTTTAAGGTTTTGCAAACAAATTGAAATTTACTTTTAAGTACTACTTTTAGATTTAAAACCTTGGAAGATTCTTGCTTGCTTTCAAAGATTTAAGCAATACCATCAAGGCGTACACACTCAGGAAATTTCCTGTATTTCCGGAAATTTCCTGCATTTCCGGAAATCGGGAAATTTCAGGAAATTTTTAGATTTAGCTCTTAAACTGCGCCTTGAATACCATCCAAAATTAATCACCTTCAAATCACAAAAAGTCATCAAAAAAATTCCAATTGAAAAAAAGATCATTTAATAAAAATTAAAACTTTAAAACAAATTCGTCAAAATTGATTTGACCTCATATCATTTTTGATTCAGAACGATACAGAGACAGAATAAAAAAAATAAATTAAAATTTGTAACAATAAAAAAATGTTGAATCATAAAGTCATAAAACAATCAAATTTTAATTATTTTTCCATGCCAATATGAATCCATCGTCTATCATTTCTTTTCTCATTTTAATTCAATAATCGATGCTTTGTTCTATATCATATATGTCTGTGCATTATTCGGTTGAATGTTCTTCTGATAGCAAACATAAAATATTTTCTGTTTTATGAGTTGAGCAATTTGAATTCACTAGGAATGTTTTCTATGTTCATTGAGTTGTTAAATCGATCTTTAGAAAAAGTTTCAATCCTTTTTTTTTACTAGATTATACTGCCTCTCACACCCTTTTTGTTTTATGCTTTCCTGCTAAAATCGATTGTGATTAACATTAAGTGGCTCGAGAAATATAACAACAAGAATGTAGTTTAATGGAATAGATCCATTGTTGCCAATAATTTATGTGTGCCAATTTAAAAAAAGTTGTTTGTTTGAATCGTGTGAGGAATTTAACAATGAGAAAATTTATCGTATGTGGTTGTTCAGTCAGGATTTTCACATTTTAAGGGCATTTTTTTTTATTCAAAACCAGTAAAACTAGAAAATTAAGAGCTCCATAGATTGGTGTGAAGTACAATACCAGCAACAATATGTAAAGGATTTGTAGGACAGAAACCTTTAAAATGATTTCCATATATGCAAATTTTTTGGGGATTGAATTTATTTTTCCACACTTAATTTAATAACATGACATTATTTTCATTAAAGTACAAGCAAGTTAGTTTAGTTGTTGTCTGGTTTGTGGCGAACAAGGTTGCAAAACCACAAAATGAATTGTACGTGCAAAGTTCACTTCTTAATGTCATTATAGATAGAAGAACTAAGTTTCCATGTTGAGTGCTATAAATTTCCATTATTTTTCAACACAAACGTTTTCTATGATTTAACCTTCAGAGTGTTTTATGGAGTGCGGTATGAAAAATTATTGATTTGTGGTCCGAACACAGTCCTATTTTTCTCACTTTACTGCTAAAGTCTTTTCTGTCACATAAATTGGAATGAAAACAAACTAGCTATCTGTTATGAAGATCTAAACGATGGACACACATTGCTTTCATCAAATGACCTTCAATTTTTTCAAACGTTTCGGGTATTTGTGTCAATTTATGGAATTGAAAAATATTAGATTGCTGACTAGTTGATTTGAGAATTTAGTTTTTGTAGGAAAAATGTTTTGAGTAGTTTTTCAAAAACTTGTAAAAGTCGAACCCATTTCTTTACATAGAGCCATAGGTACATCTATCTCAAATTCATTGTCAAACGTTCATCTGGTCTACAGTTTTTAGGAGCAAATGAAATAGGATTAGATTATTTTGGGGCAATTAAACCATTTTTCCTTTAGTCAATTCCCAAAGATTTTCGAACTTTGATAATAAAAACAGGTACCTATGGGTTTTTAGGGTATATTCTAGGATGAACCCTAGAAACGCAGCCCAGATCTCATATAACTACTAAAAAAAGGAACATTCCATTCAATAATAATCCATAATAATGGTCAATTATAAATCAGCAATAAAACATCAACAGATGATTTGATAATCTCCAATCTGGCACATAACAACCAAGAAACAATTATGATTTTGGTTCATTTAATAAATTGCAATTAAGAACAATGATTCATGATGTAACATCCATCCACATAATCAATCAAATTGTCAGTGGAAATATAATTTTTTTAGTCCATCCTTTAATCATTCGGATAGTAGTCAAAATCATCTGTTGATTTCCATAAAAATTTCATGATAGAAATATAGCGTGCATGGACATTTTTATTATGAAGGTGAACGAATATAATTGCCACTAATGGAAAAAGCAATAGAGCTCACAAAAAAATGATTTAATCATTGTGACAAAGCATTTAGTTAAATTGAACTTGATAAACATGTGGACGAACATATGAGCATTACATGCATATGAGCATTACATTAATTCGAGATAAGTATAAAATGACTTTTATGTAATCATACAAATACAATGTAATCAATTTATGATGAACATCCCTTCTCATCTTTCCCGTTTTCATATTTCTTTTTTTTTCCTCTTCTATTGCTGCTTTCTCTTCCATTTGGCAATATTCCCATCTCATATAGTGGATATGTAATATTATGTAGAACTGAGAATAAAATTCTCTACATCCTTGAATTATATGAAGTAAGATGATGAGAAATTGGGTCTTTTACAATGTAATAATACAACTCATATGATATAAAAGTTCAAATGGGGACTTTTTTCTGTCCTTTTTAAATCTCCAAATGCACATTTCGTGGATTCGTGGACTTATGAGAAAATATGCAAACAATTAAAGAACTCTTTATGAGTTTGTGGTGTTTTAATGTGGTTTATAACCAGTTGGTCTGTTTTAGAGCTTTTATTGTACATTTTAGTTTTAAGGGGAGATCAACTTTTTCATACAATAAATTCTGGAAAAATTTCTTAGTTTCAATCCCCTCTTCACAAAGCTGATAAGAGGGCAATTCTACAGATTGGTTGAATTCTCAAAAACGCTTTACAAGTAAATCTTTACTTGCTTTTGTAAACAATCAAAAAATAATCTTATTTTTCTGTCAATTCTTTACTATTTCTTCTTCTTGTTCATTTAGGTTGACTATACGATATCTAAATGTCTAAATTTAATGAAGAAATTGATGTTTTCATGTTTGATTTCAAAAATTTGTTTATATTTTAACGATTTTTTTGAAATTTGAATTTTGTGTTTCCCGAATATGCGCTTTGCGTCGCTCAGTCTTTTTTCTTGTTTTGAAGAAAAATATTAATTTTGTCAAAACTACTGAATAATACACAAATAAAACAATTAATATTGATAAATTTTGATTTGTGCGATATATTAGTTCAATTTAGAAGTGTCTACAATGCATCAATCATCGGAAATCTGCATTTGAATATTGCCAACAGTGAAAATTTCCACAAAAAAAGACTGAGCGACGCACATAAAAGTTAAATTATTTTCTTAATTAATACAATTAGAATGTTGTAGTAACGTCGAATACCTACATTTCAATGTTTTACATAAGTTACATTAAGCTTTAATACGTCTAGATAGCTAATGAATAAGAAAAATCAATTCAAAGAAAAATTTTTTTAATTTTTTATCTGTAGAATTGCCCAAGAATTCATCCTCAAAACAAAATTTAAAGCACTAAAATCACATTCTTCATTCTTAAAAAAGCTTCAATCTCAATTGTTCGAACGCACTTCATCTTTATTTTCAAAATACTATCCAGTTTTATACGCTGGATATGTTATTATGTTTCTTAGCTATTGTTTAACTCGAACAAAATGTTTATTTTTAGCATATTTTTTTTTTATGAAAGACTAAACATGAAGACGATTCACCCCATTAACCATTACCCAAAAGAATGTTTCATTTGGCAACTTTAAAAGAAAAAATATATTCACTTTTTTTATGTCAGATACACAAACAATGATGACAATAATGGTATGAAGAAAGAACGAATGAGAACATGAAATTCCCTAAAGGATTCACTTTTTAAATATATTTTTTTTTGCATACATGTTTTTCTTAGCATGTAAAGAGCTTTCATTTTTCTTCAACTTTCACTCGCCATTAAAAATTTAATCCTCCCACTTGAAGCTCCTTTACTTCCACTTCTTAACTTTATTTTCTTCTCATATTTTTTAAGCAGTGGGAAAATATCTTCTTTGTTTCGTATTTACAAAAGTATGTTACAAAGTTGCAATGGGGAGTTTTTGTTTATTCGTGCTGTTGTTGGCATCTACTTTGGACATTTTGATAGATTTGAATTTTATTGACTTTTGAAAACTTTTAAAATTTGATTGAAATTTTTTTTATATTGTAAAAAGAATTTTAACTTAAAAATGCGCTTTAAACAAATTTAAAAAAAAGCAGAACAAACTTAAATGTTTTTCCTTCCTTTTTAATTTGATAAATGAAAAAATAAAACAGTGATATGGGAAATTATAATCCACTTTAGTTTAATGGCTTTTACTGTTCTCCTATGTATTACCGAATTATTCCCAGTATGCACAAGAAACGAATTACATTAAAATAAAATTTTTCATTCTCTCTCTTTCTTGTTGTTCCTTTCTCAATGTTTTCACGTTATTTCAATTCAAATTTAAATTATCGCACAGTTTCTGCTATTTTATTTCAATTGTTCTAATTTGATTATCCTCAATTTTCTTTCTAGCTCGTAAAATTCAATCGAATAAAGGAAAGTTTTTTTTTTATTCCATTTTTCCTTCCTTCGCTCATTCGTGCACTTTTCTCACTTCAAGGTAATAAAAATTTTCACAATCTATTCATTTTCTCATTTTTGTACATCACAAAAGCACTTTTGTAATTGCCAATATATACAGCTAAGCATCCACTTAAAGAATCTTTGTGTCTAGAGCTTTTAAAAGAAAAATCGACACTCCTCCACAATACCTGATTTATTTTATTTTATTTTATTTTATTTTACACAACTTTTTTCTGCCTGTGCATCACGATCGAGAGTCCAACATAAAATGAGGAAAGCACTGAATAATGGTGGGAAAATTTTTTCTTTTAATAAAAAAAATTGAGAGAAAAATTTTTGCAAAGAGAACTGAGATGAGATTTTTATTTTATTTTATGTGTGTGAGAGAGAGAGAGAGAGCTTTTTTCAAGCTCATTTACAATTCATGACGTCATGAACTTCTTCATGACATGTGAAACATCAACTAAATAGAGATATACAAGATTTTATTTAATTAGTGGAAGAAGAGACGAAAAAGTTGTTTACATTTCGATCACCAATTTATTTAATTGCCATCAAGAAAATAAGCAGGACCTTCAAGCGAGAAATGGAAGTAAACAAAAGTAGATGAACAAATTTTTCTCAATGACGTCAGCTAATAAAATTTATTACGTTGTGGATGAGGAAAAATCTTTCAAGTTTTCATACGTAATATCAACTAAATGGAAATACGTTCAGAACTTGTCGTTCTTCATTTTTATTAATAGAAATAGATATATTGATGGATGTTCAGCACTCGACCTTACTAAAACGTGTGGTCTTTTGTCAAACTTTTGTAAACAAAAGGTTCTGTTGATGTTTTCGGTAAACGTGTGTGTGGTAATCAATTTATTGGATATGGATGTTTATATTTAAGATTGTTCAAAGAAATTGGATAATTTTAGCAGTTTGAGTAGCCTGAAATTTGAAGATTCTAAAATTTGGCGTGAAAAAAAACCAAAATGCTAATAATTAAAGCGTTTTATGTACATTTTTCTAATTTTAAAAACACATTTAAAGCTTTTAATCCGGTGAAAATGAATACTGGTCAATAATGGTCAATAAGACAATTAAAAACATTTAGAAAGTTAAAAATTTGACAACAAAAAATGTAAACAAAAATTTTAAAAGTAGCAATTTTAGAATGACTGCGAATATCGATCCAATCATAGAGTTAAATGAAACTCTTCTCAAAATCAAACACACACTCGATGACGGTATAGATAGATGCTGACAAGATCTCATTCTTTGTTCCATGAATAATTGAAGGATTGTCATAAACATTTTTGAATGAGAATTAGAAAATAATGAATGTAAAGAACTAAACAAGAAGAAAAAGGGAGGCTTATGGATATAAATAGGAACTATGAAATTGACATCAGCACATATACAAGGACATTTTTCCAAATAAATGAAGAAAAGGTCGCATTTTGTAGTGTAAACACTTTGACTTTTCAAATTTACATGCCAAGAGAATTTTCAAACCCTTTCTGAATGTCTTCACATCACCAGCCATTGTTATTTCTTGACATAAAAAGAAAGAGTACTGGAAAAACTTTTTGAATTTTCCACACAATTAAGGATGATATGCAAAAATCACTTCAACTCATTTCGACATAAACAGCCTCATTCATGTCTATTTTTATGAAAGCTATTACAAAACTTCATTCACAGAACAATTTGACTTTCTTGCTCGGTGTGACTTTTGGATCTTGAAAGGATTTTTTTTTTCATATTTTATTTCAGATTACCCTGTTTTTACGTTATAAGCCAGTGGCTTATTTGAGAAAAAAAGTTCAAAAAATCTCGAAAAAAGGCTTATTAACGAGTAGTGGCTTATTAACGAAATGTAAACAAAGGAAGAACAATCATAAATTTTCATAGAAATCATGAAGAATTTTAACACTTTTCTATCATAAACGATTTCAAATGTTGCAATAAATCATTTAAAACCGAAAAAATAGTTTTATCATGCTTAATTAATAGTATTTTGGTAGTGGCTTATTAACGGATACAAAAAAACTTTTTAGGTTCAAATTTCTTTAACAAGCCAGTGGCTTAGTAACGAGTAGTGGCTTATAACGTAAAAACAGGGTAATTGTTTTTTAATTGTTGAAAAATGGCTTTTGTTTCTGTAATTGCGTTAAATAAGGCACCGCATACAATTGAAAGCTAGCTGTGCAGCAGACATCGTTAATTAATTATTAAATTGATGTTACAGATTTATGGAAGAGTGATGCTTGTAGGAATTTTTGGAAATTTGAAAAGAATTGATTGTTTGACATTCTAAGAGTTGAATTCAGATTTTGGGAACTAAATTGTTAGATACTTTCTGATTGAAAAATCCTTAGTTCTAAAGTTTTCATGACTTTTAAATTCAAGTTTATAAATATCATTTTTCAAGATCAACTTGCTACGTTCGTCAAAATAAAAGACATTAAGTATTCAAACGCTTTCAGAGCTTTGTCATATCTATCTCGATTATATTCTCTATTTTCTCTTATTATTATTTAAATGTCTTTTAGAAGACACAAAAATAGCAAAATAGATATAGAAATCATAATTAAAAAATATTTGTACAGCAAAAAATTATGTGTGTAAGTATAATACAGAATAGTAAAAATATTAATTTATTTGGAGAAGTGAAAGATTCACAAAAGGATTCAAAAAGTAGCAAGATTTTTTTTTATTGCAAAATAAATAATTTTTGCATGTTTTTACTAAGAATATCTTTGTTTTGAAGGGGGGGGGGGATAAAGACGTAATAAGTGAAAATTCAAAAGAGATCAAAGATATTTAATAATACACTTGGGACGTTACGCAAAAATGTCTTTTTAGACCCCCTACAAAAAAAAGTGGACGTAATAAGCAAATGGTCCCATAGAACATAGGGTAAATTTTGATCTGCCTAGGTACTCTCAAAACAGACAAAAATCGCATTTTTTGCACAATTTTAGCAAATGACCTCTTCAGAGGCATAGCCAGTAGGATCTGGGTTCTTGTTGCGGTTCAAAACTCTTAGGGTAGGTGCTCAGACACTTTTGGCTAATCTCCTGGACCTTTCAATATTAAGCAATAATATTCCTCATAAGGAAATAAAAAAAAAGAATAAAGTAAGCAAAAACAAGAAGTAATGCAGAGAAATTTTTCTTGAAGTTTTTTTTCTGTTTTTCTTTTCAATCGCGTCATAACTTTATGGGAGTGCTTATGATTCTTGTTTTGTGAGACGTGATGGTTCTACAGCAGATATCTCAAGTCCTTCTAGGTAAATTGCTCAAGTAGATGTGATATGATGGACATAAAATAGGTCATTAGGGATGACGATATAACACGAATTTATGAAAAATTATATTTATGACGTCATGAACGAGAATGAAAAATTCTTCAAAGGAGGAAAAAAAACAGACACTGGAATTTACATTTTTTAATGCTGCTTTTAGCTACACCTTCACATTTATTTTCACTTTGTGACCATTTTGTAACATTAAACTGTAATCTTTGACATTTATTTATTATTTTTTACATCAGAATTTAAACAATTTTTTTTTCACTGATTAAATTTCAGCAGCAAAAAATTTTCTTTTGCATTTCATTCGAACTGTTCTGCTATAAACTTGAATCACAACTGACTAGCGAGAGAGATAAATTTTATGTGTGCAAAAAAGGTCTCTTGATTTGGCGCACATGCGTACTTTTAAATGCCAAAGTTCAGAAAGGATCTTCAGATACAGCAAAAGAAAAAAAAAGTATTTACTATAAGAGAAGAAAAGCACATTATAGCGAGCATCATATTGTACGTTTACAGATACATCTCGGTGTGTCGTAAAAGCTCCTCGAATATATTGAATCTGTTTATTATTCTTTTTCTTTCCATCACACTTCACTCGATTTCATTTTGGTATTTTATGATAATAAGCAGAAATGATGCTTACTACAACAATAGGAGAAATATTTGTCGGTTACGATGGATGATAATGAATGCATAAAATATTATCTCATTAGGAAAAAGTTGTAAACTACGTCTATAAATTTCAATTCCTTAAAGATTTGCTTTTATTTCTTTAATTACATTTAATTTATAATTGAAGTTGTTTAAATTTCAATGAATGGCTTGTTTTCGTATGATTAATGAGAAAATATCATTTGGTGGAAAAATTAACCTATAGAATGTATGCTTGAAAATAAATATTTCTATTTGATTACTTGAATCTAAAAAAACAAATTAACGAATTTTTTAATATTGAAATTTAATAAATTTATTGTAGTTTGCATAGTTTTTGTCCCTTTAATTGTTTACATTTTTTTCTAAAGATCAGATCAGACCACTATGGTCTGAAATCGAAAAAAAGTGTCCAAAATTTATTTTAAGTCGTGTCTTTTAAACCTCATCATTTAAATGCAGTATTATGAAACATAAACTAACGCATCTTCTGTGAAAATATCAAGCTTCCAATCTTTGTCTAACTCTGCCAATAATTATCCAAAATCACGAAAAATTTGTTTACAAAAACACCATGAAAAAGTTTTCTAAAAATTTTCCACTTTCTATTGCTTGATATATGTTCTAATTACTGTCAATAGCTTAATTAATACACAAATTTTATGTTAAGACTTACAAAACATTAGCCACTTCATTTATCATTAGGGAAAATGCATTTAAATTCTTGTAATTTTCCAAAACTTTAATCATTCATAAGTATTGTTTCCTGTCTCTTTCCGTCTCTGAAACTCATACAAATAGAAAGATTGAGTCTTTATTTACCTTCTAATCGTACTCTGGCAATGCCAATCGATGCCAATTTTCAGTTATTTGCAATTTAATTTCACTTGTTTTTCCAAATTTTTCCATACAAATTTGATCGTGCGCAAAATTTTTTTGGAAACAATTTTAATTTTTTGATGAAAAATCTTGTTTATCTTTAATACCATAAGCTCATATTTTCAGAGATGTATAGTTAAGACATGACAAAGCTATTGACACTTTCAAAATAAGGAAAATCAACTAAAACTTTGCGACCTCTAAAGTTTCCACCAAAATATAAATTTTGAACACTTTTTTCGATTTCAGACCATTGTGCAGACGTGTTTTCTTTTGCGGTAAGTTTAAATGCATTTTATACTGAAAAATACTAATTAGAACAAAACTGGATTGTAAGTTTTTGTTGGTTTTTGTAATAAAGCAAAAAAACATTCTGATTAAAATTTAAAAAGCAATTTTTTCAACAGATCGAATTCAATTTGAGATTTAGAATCGAATTTTACACAACACGTAAAACATTGTATCATAAAAATCTATTTAGAGAATTTTTTATTGTTACCATTGTGTTGTAAAATCAAAAGGCTAAGAAAGGATTTTTATTGCTCTACAAATAGAATCATCGAGATAAAAATAAAAACTAATTTCCTTCCGTATTCTTTAAACCGCTGTTGAATGAGCAAAAAAAAGAAGAAAAGTTCAGCATGCATTGTTTGCAAAGTTGTGGCTTGTACAACAGCATCACCACACGTGCTATTTTAGAAACGATGGACGTATGCCAACAATAATAATATTGCATGCCTTAACAAAAATGCTGGAATTTACAATGTCGTCATTGATGTTTTTTTTTCTACTCACAGGAAAGCGAAAGTTTTTCACGTCCTGCTCTATCGTGAAAAAGTTAATTTCATTTGTAAAGCTTCAATCACGATGTCTTTTACCATTGAAAACCACTCGACCTTTTTTCGCTCTTCAATCATGAAAATATATTTTTTCCTTTCTTCCAAAAGATAATGGAATATTTTCTACAATAGAGAACCAAAAAAAGATCCACAATTCATGACGTCACAATAAATTCAGTAAAGAACATTTTGTGTTTGACTGTTTGTGTACATATTATTTGCGTAGATTTGATATAAATTTCTGCTCAATGTGGTAGAATGGCACTTAAGATGTTGCTGTATTTTGTGTACCTTAGAAAATGCGTCATTCCTTGAAATGTTTTCGGCATAACCGTTTTTCCGAATATTTACATTAAATGTCAATGAAAAATGTATTACTTTAAATGCTGTGACTGAATTTTTCTCCTGTTTCGTATTCTGTATCGTCATTTGGGACTTATTAACATCAATTGACACTTTGTTCCTCTGATCTACATTCTATTTTGCATTTTCTTATCACACAACGATAAAATAGAGACTGATTTTGAATTTGTAATGATTTTTTATTCTATAAATAGGAAGCGTTTCCGTGGGACTATCCCAACATTTGTTTATAAAGTAATCTCAAAATGATGAACGAATTTTTGTTTATTTTATTTTCTTTTGCTTTTTTTTTTGAATGCTGAGTTCAATAAAATTCGCAATACTGTTCATTTCTATTTTCATTCATAAATGACATCAGTTAATTAACCTATCTTGTTGACCTTTAATTGAATCATGAACTTCAAAAATTATAGTGATGATGATGCTCAGATGATTGTTTTTGTCAGAATTAAATTTGTCTGTGCTCTTGAAAAGTGCTGCACTTTAGCTTTGAAATAAATAAGATGCATAAAATTGAAGTGATGTAAAATGGAATTTGTAAGGTTTCGAGTGACGCAAAGAAGTAATTGTAAGGTTCCAATTTGATGCAAAAATAAATTTATAGGAATTTTAGATAAAAAAATAAGTTTTCCAGCTCTGCTGTAATTGAACGCGTGTAATTATTATGAAAATAGATTTTAAATAAATCTTAGATTGTAAAGCAAAAGTTCATGTTCTCAGAAAATATTTGATAAGGTATACATTTTTTTTTAAAACAGTAAATATTACTCAACTTACTATTTTTGTAAAAAAAATCAAGTGCTGATAGTGTTACCTAAAATAAGACATCGAAACAAATTGATGATGATAAATGAAAAGTCAAAGATAACAAACATGCTTACGTATAAAACATTACAAGAACAAAAAATATCTTACAAGACATTTGAAATCACTGATAACAAAACACACATATTTCTTGTTTTTGTTTATTACAAAAATAAGTGTATTATAGATCTTCATGAGTATTTGTGCCACTTCAATACTTTTTCATGCATGACTCAATCAGTCGTTTAGTCGTCAATCATACATTGAAGAGTGCACATTACAAAGAGCATTGAGGGAGAGTGAATTAAATTAAATCGAATTAACATCAGAATGTATCCATCGCGTGAGGAATTTAGTGAACTTATTTACTATATAAGTGAACTAAAGCATCAATATACAAATAAGATTGATGAACAATCAACAAAAATCAATGAACAGTCGATGATTATCGAGGAACTTTTATGGCAAGTTCGGGAACTAAGTGATAAGATACGTCAAATAAATCAATGGAAAATTGAAGTAGACAAAGTGATTAGTGATAGTAGAGAGAAGTTCAATGAAGTTACGAGATCGTGCATATGCAGATATGAAAATCATATTCCAAAAAATCGCATAATAAATAGTCGACAAGGTTTAATAGACAATCATCGTCTAAATGGTAATAAATATTTTTTTTTCTTATCAGTTCTTATCAAAAAATATTATCAATTTCATTTCTGCCTTGTGCCAAAAAAAAAATATTTTGTAGATAAAATGAAAGAATTGAATAATGCCAATAAGAACGTTGACGATGTTTATGAGACAATTGACTTTAGTGATTCATCACATCACATTTATACAGAACCGTTCAAAACTGAATCGAATTATGGAGCATTAAGGAAAGTCACAGTCAAGACAAATAATTCAAAACAGACAATGAGCTATAGTAAAAAGTCAGTTAACTCGGCATCATCATCGAAGAAGGGAATTAAGAAATCAAGTCGAGTGAGGAATTTACAAAAATACCCGGCATTAAACGATGTATCGAAAGCTCAAAATTCCGAGAATGATTCAGAAAAAGATGAAGTTGATGGAACCAAAGTTCAACTTCGAGTTAAATCAACGTCGCCGAGTAATATGTCATCAAATTCTAGACAAATAGCTAGTAAGCAAATAAATGCACTAGTTTCAGTAGGTTTGATGAAACTAATTAACCTTAACGGTAATTGTAGTAATTAACATTTTAATTTCCTTCTATTTTAGGACATCGAAGTGGGATTTATTCGAAGCAACAGAGAAAATTTGGCGAATTTTATCCCACAACGAGATGCTTCAGGTATTTTAATCAATTTCGATTATTCAAAGTCAAGACACCAAAACGAAACCCATGAAAGGGGGTAACTTTAATTTAATTAGTGATAGCAAAAAACTTTTTCTTTTCATGTAATTTCTATTTTTTAAAGTTGTTGAAATTCCTAAGTGTTTACCTTTAATTCACAAGAACTTTGAACACATTTTAGAACTATTTAATCACTTATTCACAGTTATTGTATATAATAAATTTTAATTTTACACAAATTTAAACTTTAGAAATTTTTTTTATGTTGTTTTTTTTTTTTAATCTACAAGGGGACAGAAAATATTGATAAGAAAATTTCCTACGCCTTGGATTACTTGATTTTAAATTTGTGTGTCTTTAAATATAAATGTCATTTTTAAAACTTCTGAATAAATTAAGAAATTTTTAAATTTTATTAATTTCTTTTAATTTTTCTAAAAATATTAAAAATTGTTCAAGTCAACTTGACTTAACTGAAAAGTTTCAAAAAGTTAAAAAAAAATAATTCTTTTGCAGTCAACTTCGCGATTTTCAAATTTTCATTCCTGCAACATAAAAGAATACATTAACAGCATGGAATAAAAGAAATTTCAATTAAAATAATCTTTTTATTTTCTATTTACAATTTTTATTTGAATTAAATTCAGCAGTGTAGTTAATAATTAATTAATTAGAGTTAAATGAGGATTACAAAGTAATTTCAATTAGTGATTTTTTTTTTTTCATTTGTGTTTTTTAGGTAACATCCTCAATTATCAACAATTTTTGCTTTTGCTAAATTTCTAGGACATAAAATTTGCAATAATTTATAAGTTTCGCTAATTTTTTTTTATATCATTTCATGAAAAGGCACATTTATTCACATTTAATTGCTATATTTATTAATTAATCTAAATTAATGTTAAGTTCAAGTCATCATCAGTGATTTTTAGTCATGAAAATAAATTAAAAAGTATTAGAAAGTGATTTTTGAAGTTCATCGAGAAAATGTCTTCGAAAAGTTGAGTGAAAAAAACTTCAAATTTGAAATTTTTGCAAAAAAATTAATAAAAATTTCACTCAACTATGAAAATTTCGTTTTACGATTTTTAAAAATTAAAGTTCGTTTAAAAAATTTGTTATAAGACTAAGATACTTTTTTTTGCAAGTGACTAAGAATCAATGCCGATAAATATGGCAGTTTATCATTGATCTAAAGTGCACATTTATCATACAAAAAAATCCTAAATTCAACAAATTAGAGATTCATTAAAAATTAATCAATTGGACATTTTTTTGCGCTACCCATTTTCTCTCTTTCTTATTCCTTAACTTTTATTAAAATTAATAATGTTCTTTTCGTGTGATCATTGTTTTGCAAAATAAAATGACTAGCAATGAATAAAAGAATTTATTTTCTCAGATCATTGAAATAAGATGGCAAATAGAATTTAATTAATTTAATGGGAGCATGCTGCTGCACATTTTTGTCACAGTTTAAAGTTTTTTTTTTTCAATATAAATAACACAACAATTTTATCCTTTGTGATGACTTTACAAGTGCTCGTCACCATGATAATTGCCATTTCTATTTAAAGGTTGTCTTTCGTGAGGTGAGCCAGTTGGACGGTTTCGCTTAAAGAATCCACACTAAAAAGGATTAAAAAATTTCATTATAATATTTGATTCCCAAGAAACATCTCAAAATTACCTTATACAACAAATAAATAAGAAGTAACAATATAAGTGCTCCAGCACATGCTGCCAAGACGAAAATCCATAAAGGAATGACATCCGGTTTTGGAACTGGATCTGGTATTGCTGTCACAAATACTTCGTGTGTTTTCAACGTCTCGTTAACTGGTGTTCCAACATACGGAAGTTTTGTAATCTTTCCAATTGCCATTGTTGAGAGTTTGATGTCTTGTTCACTTCCAAGCTGTAGAATAATTTAAAATTTGTTAAGCTTGAAACCAAAGAACAGTTTTTGTACTTACTTTATGTAGTGTATGTGCAACTAATCTCATTCTAAGTGCAATTTCAGCTCCTGTGTTCTTCTCAAGTGGACCAACGACACATCTTACATTGACACAATGTGCTGATTCACAAAGACCATTATTATTACCATTCGAAATATCACGAGTTCTTCGATAATGTTTGAATTGTGGATTATTAGGATCAGACGTTTGGAAAGAGTATGATGATTTACCAAGTGTGCTGTAAGAATTTCCTTGAGATTTATCGTTGTGATAATCATCTTCAAATTCTTCTTCTTCTCCATATTCATCGTCATCATCATTATATACCTGACTTGATTGACTAAATCCACTTGTTGATCCTGCTCTAGTTCCTGAAGAATATTGTGTATTATAACTTGAACTTGATGAATGTTGCTGTCCACCTCCACTGCTTGCAGAATGTCTACCTGATGATCCACTATTTGCTGAAAATCCACCTGATGATCCACTTTGTCTTCTCATTTCCTCATCGACATTATTTCTACCTCCCAAAATACCTAAATCAACTCCGACAGTTTGAAGTCCATGACCACCTTGTGCTGCTTTTTCGAATGCAGTTACTCCATGTACTAAATCAGGTCTTGGTGGTTCACCGTCTTGCTGACTCATCATTCTTCTTGTTCCTGATTGAAATCCACTAGATGACGATTGACTTTGGGTATTTTGTGCATGTGTTCTAGCTGCCAATGATGAAATATCTTGATGGACGTTCTCATCAAAGTTTACGTCAATATTTCCGGTTCCAAAGGATGTTGAGCCACCAGTTGATGATGAGGATGTTTGTGACGAATGTGATGATTGGGATCTAAGATGAGTAAATGGATTTGCGATTAAAGTTTTGAATCATTAAGCATTTGAATTTAACAAAATTACTCATTGCTTTTATTGTTAGTATTGTTATCCAATTTAATTATTGTTGTGAACATTTTGTTACACGGTTTTGATTCATTTAAATAAAGGCTTTTTAAAGATAGTAAGGTTATTAGTATTCAGTTATTTTAAATATAATATAAAACTTTTAACTTTACCTGTTTCCACCTCCTTGACGATTTCCACTGTATCTGGTTTCATATGAACTACTTTGTGTATTTGATTGAGATCTAAGTCTTTCCTCTTCAAGTTTTCGTTTTTGGATTTCAAATCTTTGTCTTTGTTCTTCTTCATATGCTCTTCTTTCCTCCTCGTAACGCCTTTCATCTTCAATGCGACGTTTTTCATTCAATTCTAGTCTTTTTCTTTCATCAGCTCGTCTTTGTTCTTCGAGTCTTCTACGTTCTTCATGCTGTATGCGTCTCTGCTCTTCCTGGATTCTTCTTTGTTTTTCGTAATGTTCTTGGCGAATTCTTTCATATTCTTGTTCATCTTGTGCATGTGTTACTGATTGACTAGATCCAAAACGACTGTCAGATTGCGATGATCCACCTGATTGCCAGGATGAATGTCCAATGCCTCCAGTTATTATAGTTTCCGTACTTGTCTCTGACAAAACTACACGACCACCTTCACCTCTTACAAATGTTTGATTCTTTTTAGTGACGTGAGTGATTTGTGGTCCACCATTTACTGAAGTACTGTTCCATTGTTCATGATATTCATACTCACGAACATTACCTCCAGCACCACTGCCTTGAACATTTGTTCCTGAAGTACGAGAATCAAAACTAGATCCTGAATTTCCACGTTTATCAACTACGACAGTTGAACCTCCTTGATTTCCTGATACTGAACCTGAAGTTCCAGTTTTATCAAATGCAAATGAACCTGAACTTCCTTGATTACGACTTGAGTAAGTTTTATTTTCAAAATAGCTGCTTTCATATCCACTTCCACTTCCTGAAACTGTTCTTTCAGTAAATGCAGTTTGACTTGTTACTCCTGAGCCCGAACCTTCACGATCTTTATTAGTAAAACCTCCTGACCAACTTCCTTGCCATTTACCTTTGTTCTGTTGACGATTAGCATGTACTAAAGAAGCATCTCCAGAACTGATTTCTTGACTATCAGATTTATCAAGGATTTGTCTTTCCTCGTAGGTAGCTTGACCTTGTGTATTGTACCTGTTTTTATTTTGCCATGCTCCTGAAGAGAATCGTGTTTCGCCACTTCTAATTGCAGCACGATTCTTATCTAAGAAACTCTTTTTCTCAAGCGAGTAATCAATTTTAAGATTATCCTGATTCACAAATTGTGTTGGTTCGCAATAAACATTTCCTGAGATTTCTGGTTGATTTAATAAGTACATCAATGGTTCTTTATCTAATGTCATTGCTGGCCAGTTGATGAATAATTCAATTTCCTCAATCGTTGATGTTCCATTATTACGAATGTCATAAATGTGGACAAAATGTGGACCAATGTCACCTTCATTTGTTGAATTTGTAAATTCTCTGTACTGAGAAACATTGTAATGAAGAACATCAGGTTGTGACCTTCCACTGATTGATAAATCAGACTCGACTGAAATTGATACTTGCTTCCTGTATACATTATCAGAATGACCTCCTTCAGCTTCTTCATTTGTTGAATTTGCTTCCATGTAGAATTCATAATATGGTGAAAGACCAGCTTTTCTTGATGGTTCAAGAATGACTTTAAAGTTGACAGATTTTCTAGCTGGTAATGGATTTCCAATGTCACATCTTAGAGTATAGTTTGTCATTGCACTTGGTGCTGTGCAAATAAAGGATGTGTCACGACTCTCGCCAAGTTTCTTCGTGCTCTTGAAATCCAATCCTTGTGGAACAGTCATGTAGAATGTTGACTCGAATGCATCCTCTCCATGATTGCTGACTAAAACATCAACAGTCAAAGATTCATTTCCACCAAGAATATACTTGTCGTTTGTTTGGATATCAAGTCTCAAATCAGGAATACAAATGTTGTCTTTACCACAATTCTTCATGATATTTATTGAATCGCGTTGAACTGTTCCTTTATTTTCATCCAAAACTGTTTCCAATACAGCACGTGCACGTCTATTATGTTCAGATGATCCATAAGATGTTGTTGATTTGCGAATATTGTATTTCATTTCTACTTCCAGTGGTGTCAATTTGTCTCTTATACCATCAGCAATATAAACATTATCAGTACGACATTCAGACTTTCCACGGTACAGTCTCATTGTTGAGTTGCGAATATTTTTACCCTCTTCATTTACGAAGAACATTCTTGGTGTTTTTGGCTTTTTGGAATCAAGAATCCATGAAATTTCAATATCAATAATAGCTGGTACATTTTTGCCATTATATGATAAGCATGATGAGACTGTTGTGCAAGCTACTTGCTTCTTATCACGTCCAAATAATGTACAATTCTTATTATCCAAAGAGATAAGTTTATTTTCAGATTCAAAAACTGCACTTGCTTCCATGACTGCAACTGTTCGGGATCTGGAAATGGAGATGAAAATACAGGTAAAGTCAGGAATATACCAAGGAACTGTCTCAAAACTTACTTGAAAACAATTGCAGCACTCGACTCATAAGCACCAACAACAAGATCAGGATATTGATTTCCATCTAAATCAATTCCACCAGCAAGTGAGAAACCGAATGTTGATAATGGTCGTGGAGTGCCAGCAACATCTTCAGCAGCAATGACTTGAGATGGTTTCAGTAATGGACCATTAGCTGAACCATGATAGACATAGACAACACCTCGTCCGTTGGGACCATCATAAGGAGCACCGACTGCAAAATCTCCATATCCATCAAGATTAATGTCACCAAGAGAAGTCAAAGCTAAGCCAAATCGTCCTTTTGAATTCTTTCCTTCACGAGTATGAACATTCTTGAAATTTTCCTTAAAAGATTTTTGTGTGAGTTAATTTTTTGGAATGTATAGGAAGCAAGCATTTACAAAGTACCTTTGTGATTCTACTCTGATACACGATGTAGACAATTCCAGTCTCATATTTACCATCTTTATTTGGTTCTGTATACATTGGGGCTCCGACAATCAAGTCTTGAAGACCATCACCATTAACATCAACAGTACACAATGAATATCCAAAATAAGCTCCAATTTGTTCACCAGTAATGTTGACATGATTTGTAAGATTCCATGAGAAAATAAGAACTTTACCCAAAAGTCCAGCACCACGTGGCATTCCAACGGCTACACCTTGCAATCCTTCACCCATAAAATCACCTGTGGCTGATGAATATCCTAAATATGAATCATCTTCCTTTGATGAACTTTCTTTTGTTGAATAAACTTTATCTTTGGGATTGTTCAAGCTATGTGAATACATTTGTCCTAAAATGTTAAAGTAAATTGGCATTGAAGAACAATTTCTTAAAATTTTGCCATCAAATGATGAAAAGCTTCAATTTATTTGTACTTATGATCATCATGTAATGACAATTTTGAGTTTTATAGCTTTTGTTATCTTCCTGCACCGATATGATTTACATATCATTAATAAATATTGATATATATATATATATAAAAGGTATACACCTTTGACCGTTCATAAGCGAGCAAATAATCTTGAAACTGAATGTCCTGTATGAAGCATCAAGATAATTTACAGCCTGTTATGCTTAACTAATGAATAATCAGCTAATGTAAAGCTTTTAAGAAGTAAATTATCTTCTAAACTATAAAAATTGTTATTTTTTTTTCTAATTTTAAAGCAAATTCATGTCAATTTTTGTTACTTTTTAGACTTTTCTATATTCTACTTTCAAGTAAAATTTTAAATCTGTACAACCATCACCTGCAGCACTGTAAACATTCCGTCTTTAAAGAAATAAATGAGTGAAAATTCTTAAAAAAGCTTTGTAAGAATATTTTTTGCAAAATTCAAAATATTTAATTTAAAATTTTAATTTTAAGAATGAAATTTTTGAATTTTTTTTACAAATTGAGGTTTTATTAAAATATAAAAGTTAATTGAAACCAAAACCAAATCTTAAATATTTTTTACAAAAAATTAAAATCAAAAATTTTAAAAGCAAAAAAAGTGTAAAAATTTCACAAAAATCAAGAATTTCACTCAGAAATTTACAATTTTAACCAAAATCATTAAAAATTGTAATTTTATAACTATAATTTTAATAAATCAAAAACTTGAAAAAATTCTGTTTTATTGATTTTGATTGCATCAATACTTCAAGAATATTTTACAGTGCTTTAAAGTTGTTTTGTGTCTTCCACCATGATTTCAGTTATCTATTCTACAAACTTAAAAATAATCTATGTCTATGAAATATTCATATTCAAAAAAATTTAATAAAAATTGCACAAAAATAAAATATACAAAAGAGTTTGATGCAGGGTTTGATGATGAAGAAAAAGAAAAAAAAGAGATATAAATAGCACAAAAATATAGCAATGATATCATGAGATTGCCTGCTTTAAAGCATTTTTGTTGATAATTAAAACTAATTAATTTATATAAAAAAATTCAATTGTTTGCGGATTCAAGTGGATTGAATTGGGAAAAGTTGGACCTAAGTGGACTGAGAATTATGCTTTAGTAAGCAGATCAGCAGTTGTTGAGCCAATTTAGATTTGTTTTGCAAGAAAACTTGATTCAAACTGCACATCATTGTTGATGGAAAATCAACTAATTTGATCTGATTTTCAAAGCATAAAACTCTGACTACTTAAGTTTTTATTGCTGGATATTGGCTATTTCAGGAATTTGAATTTTATTTATTATAAAAAGTTTTCTTCAAGTTTTTGAGATTCGAAAGTTATGAATTTTTTAAAAATTAATCATAAAATTCTAACCTCAAAATCAAAACTTTTAAAAGATACAAAATGCAGAACTTAATAATTCCCAAGCTTTAATTCTCTTAGTAAATGGATTGTGTATGATGAAAATAGAGGAATCTAAAGAGTTATGATGTAAGCAACACCGGTAAATGCTGGCGGTTTATGAGTTTCTAACTAAAAGGATTTATTAATGGATGTGAAAATGATTTTATTGATTTTGTTTGATTGGCTAAATGACACTAAAAATACTAATACGATAGGTTGGTTAAAACAATTCTTATTGCATTAAGATGTTATGAGCGGAGATTTAATGATAATCTATAGAAATTTTGAACAACAAATAATTCTCAAGAATTAATTAAAAGACATTTTGCCAACAACAAATTTAGTCGACATTCGCTAGTTGTAGCAAAAAATTAAATTCTTAAGAAAGTATGCCAAAATTTCCATTCATCATCAGCAAATCTCCATTTTAGGAATTTTTTAATCTAAATATAAATTAGCATTATTTGAATGAGTATAAAATTTTGATTTGTGTCACATGTATGAAGGATTTTATTTGAATGTATAATGAAGTATAATTATTAATCATGTAAAATGTTGAAATTTGAGTTTGATGTTGTTTTTTGGTTTGATATTGGAATCAAGTATGAAAAAGTTAGAAGCATTGTTACTTTTTCAATTAAAAAAAAAGTTAAAAAAAAATTAATTGATTTTTGTTTTTTTCAACATAGGAAATACCTCCATCGCCAAATTGCCCATATCGAGGGGGCTTAAAAGGATACTCAGCATCGGTATTAATTGAATATACTTGTCCTGCGTGGATTTATGTGGAATATAAATAGAGCACAGCCGCCACAAAAAATATAATTATTTAATTATTAATAAATTCAGGATCACTATAAAAAAATTAATAATTTAAGTGGTTCAAAAAAAATAGTAGGATTGTGTTTTGGGTTGCTAGAAAATATTCGATGTGTAATTAAGGAGTTTTTTTAAGGGGAACTGCAAAATGATTTGTGTATATGTGTGTAATTATGGGTTTTGGGGGGGGAATTCTAGTATATTTACAATGATGTTCATTCTTTTAATTTTTCATTAAATTTGTTATGAAAAACTCTTAAATGTAGATGGTAAAATTGCAGGGAAAGGAATTGAGTTTTAAAAACAGCACAATTTTATTGAGGGACGTTAAAAATTATGAGAGGTTTGGATGGATTTCAAAAAAATTTTGAAAATATTGTGCTGAAAAATTTATGACACTTTCTTGATGTTTTGGATTAGATCTTAAATACCAATCAAGAATTTGGCGCCAAAAAAAATCTTTCAACACAAATATTTCGGAACTTGCACAAAAAAATCAACAAAAATGTAGTTTAATTAATTTGTTTTTACTACGCAAAACCTCTATCTACAGTCATCATTATATTTTCATTAATTTCGCTTGCCTAACTTGCTTTTCATCACTAAAAGTAAATTTTGAATTTATTTGTTTTTAATTTGTTGTTTAATTTCAAAAAAATAAAACGTCAAAAAAATTGCCAAACGATTAATTTCATGTGGTATACTTACAATTTCTTATTTTTGAAATATTGAAATGTGACTTTTTTTTAAAAGATATCATTTTGTGATTATGGATTGAATTAATACCAAAAAAATGAAAAAAATGTTGAGAAGTTAGGCAAATTAAGGTAAAAAACTTCAAGAAATTTGTGAGATAAAAAACTAAATTTGATTAGAAGTTTATAAGGTGAAGAAAAAAATTTCTATTCTAAATAAGTTGCGCGATCTAAAACTCTTTTTAACAATACATATTTTTTGTTTCTATTTTTTAATTGTTTGAAAAAAAAAACTCGCTTTAAAGACTATAAAAGACAATTAAACCCTGATGGATTTTGTATATATACTTGTAAATATAATTCTAAGACGCTATAAATATGTAAATAAAAGTAAAAGAAAATTTTAATCAGAATTAAATTGATCATACCTTGCCAATACCAACTTCCCGGTGCACCGACGAAGAGACGCTCTCCATCCTGTGAGATTAAAGGAGAAGAAAAAGAGAAGTAAAGATGAATAATCGATGTTTTAAAGTTTTGAATTTTTGAGACGCAGTTTTGAGATTTTAAGTATTTTAGGAGCTTAATTCAGCATTTTTAAAATTCAATTCAGCAAATTTTCATGTCAATTCAGCGTAACTCAGTTCAATTCAGCAAAGTTTCGCCTAATTTAACATTAATTGAAAATCTTATACAATATTGTATTTAAAATTTCTTCTTGAAAATTTTCCGTACTTATAATTTTATAAATTACATATAATGCAGCCTTCCCAATACCCAATAAAACCACAATCATCAGATCCTCTTCCTCAATAAAATGCAAAAACATAAATGAGAAATTTAAATTTTTCAATTTGCATGCGAACAATGAGAAATTTATGAACTTTTACAATCTCAATGCTTACTGCGCTTATTTTGATCGACACATGAATATCGAATTGGAATTGATTTTGAAGAACAAATTTTTTCATGTTCATTTCATGGAGTTTTTCAACGAAAAAAGAGCAAATAAAAAAGTTTATGGAATGAGATTTAAAGTCCATTTAAATGTTGAATTGTCAAATAAATTTCGATGAGAAATGATTTTGTGCAATAAATTCATCAAATTCATTAAGACAGTTTGTTTTGATTTTAAAGGAAATTTTTCTCAACTTTTTATGCTCTTCATTGAATTGCAAGTGCCTTTATACAATTGATACATAAAAGATTATCGTTAATGGAAATCATGTTTTGATTGAGGTGATCTTTAATTCATGCCACGGGATTCAGGCATGAACTTGTGGTATGGGAATGAGAATACAATGGGATTGAACTAAATTTTTGAGTCAAGGAAAGGAAATTTTTTGAGATGTGACCTAGTTTTGGGTTTTACGCTAAAATTTTGTAATAATTGCAAACATAACCTCAGAAATTTGATTTAAACAAACAATTGGACAATGTATAATGAAAAGGTAGTACAAGTACAATGTTACATACTCAAAACATGTTTTACGATCACAAAACATGACACCTCTTAATTAAGATATGATGATAAGCTAGAATCGATTCATGTACAAATTAAACTGTGGAACTAACAATTTTATACTAAATTACTTCTGAATTCAACTATTTTAATGTCACACATGATTTGGGTTCTCAATTTATTACAGTAGCTTGATAAGGAAAGAAATGATATAGAAGGTATCAATGGGGTGTTATTAGAGTAAACTGAAAAGTGATGAATCATTTGAAAAATTGTTCTCTATTTCCTGATCTAAAAACGTTATTTCAAAAGAAATCAGCGATAGTTTTGTTAATAGTTTAAGAGGGATTATTCACAAATGATGTCTTAAAATTTCTGAATATGACACACTGCTTTTCTCAGTCTCTTTTTTTTATGTACATCTATAATAAATAACCCTAATAAGTTAAAAAATTATAGAAAAATATTTTAATGAAATTCTACCAGTCATGCGGTTTTCAACAAATAAATATTTTGATCGATTTTTACTTCTTCTTCCTTTTTTCCATGTAATTGAGTGTCTGCGGAGTTGATCGAATTGATAAAGAAGAATTTTTACACATCTCGTGAGTGACTTTGTATGTAAAGCTTATTGGTATATTCATTATAATTTTTAACACGCTGATATTTTGTGCGTGTGAGGTATTGCTGGTCTTTTTGTCCAGGATTTTCATGTATTATAATTAATGGTTTATAGCAGTGAATATTTCGATTACTGTTAATCCATAATTACTTATTTTGATTAAAATTAAATTTTTTTCATGTTCAGATTTTAAGCTATTATAAAAATGCGCTTGTAAGCAGCCTCGCATGTCTAATAAAGATATTTTAAATGGTTCAATATTTTCATCTCACAAGAAGTGGATGGAGAAAGAGATATTGGATGCATTGCATGTTCCGGTGATTGATTTATGGTTTCAGTAATAAATATTGAAGATTATAACTCACCAGACTGCAGGCTGCACCCATGATATCTTCATTATTATTTTTTGGTAATCAAAATTTCAATTTTTTTATATTAAACAAATATTTGATCTTGTTCCTTTATATATTTAAAATCGCCATAAAATAAGACAAAGAAGAATAAAATTAAATTTCTTGCTGATGCCGAGTAAAGTGAACAAAACATGAGAAAAATTTGCTATAGAAATTCCATCACAGTTGTTATTTCATGTACATTTGCATTTTGATATTCTATAATCCAATGCAATCACGAGAGAATTGCCAAATGTAAATTTCTGTTTTTCTATATGCTGATTCCATTATTATGTTAATTTACTTATGCATCTCTATCCACCGCTGGATATGCATATGAAATGGTTTAAAAAAGGAGCATCCATGTGGGGTAGACTATGTCGACTTCTAAATGCAATTGTTCATTCATAAATAAAGATGATTTTTTTTTTTGTTATATCCAAAGCAAGCGAATTTATTTTAATAGAGTCACAAAAGAATCATCTCAGTTGCTGTTTCACGACAGAAGGTACAAAAAGGGAAGACTTATAAAAATGATTCTTTAACAGAACAAATTCTGAGAAATTGTTCCTTTCAGCATAACAAAAAAAGGCTCTTAGGTGCATAATATTGAACTCGCGAGCCAAAATGCTCAAATATTCACATGTTCTTGCCTCGACAAATGTAAATTTCTACTCACTTTATTTCGCTGACAAAACAATAAAAGGAAATGAAGAATTGAAAACAGAACGTAATATTAATATAAAAAGAAATTTTACCGTGTGCAGGGAATGAGTATCGATTGCGAATTTGGAATATTGATGGATTGTTACTTGATTCGATTGATACTTCCTTAAATTTCATAGTTCTTTTGATATTTTGCAGCCTAATTAAATTTTTTGTTTATAACTCAGCGTATTTCAGTACTTTCAGCTGAGGCTCTCAAATCTCAAATCAGGGTAGACAAACGTACGTAGTCCCTGACCTTAACAGAATTTTTGATACCGTTTAATTTCTTCTTCTTCTTTTAATATTCAGGAATAAAAATCGCCAATCGAATTTTGATTGTCTTTTAATTCTTGATATTATTGAATCGAAAGATATATTCACAATAATACAATGCCTTCTTTTGAGTAATTTAATTTTATTGCATTTTGGTATTATTGAAAATTTATGTTTTTATTGTTGCTGCTCGATCATCTCAATCGGAGGAGGAAAGAGAAAACAGTCACTATATATTATAAATTTTTACATCTCGTGATTGCATTTATTACCGGCCCGAGAGAAATGTTTTGTGATCGTCGTTGAAACAGAGGAAGGAGAGAGAAGATATTTGAATAAAATTCATGTTTTGAGACATGTAGAACATAATTTCAGTAGCGATATTTCTCATGTTTCTCAATGTGACTTGATATGTGAGCAAAAATAAGAAAAAATTCTATTGTTTCTGCTTTGAGTATGTATGACATTGAAAATGATAAATTTATGTCGGAGAGGCTTTTAGAGTTAAATTTATTAAAGCTTTGATTTTTTAATTCAAATTATTATTTTTGCTGAATAGTAACGCATAGGTAAATTGTTGTAATTGCATAAATGTTTAAGATTGCTCATTATCATATTAAAGCATTATTGGTTCAATTCCTTGCAAATTTATCAATGCAAAAATTATTCTATTGAATTAAAATCCGGATCTCTTTTTTAAAGGTAAAACGTCAGTTTATCTTGATTTTATTTTGATCATTCAATAAAAATATCTTCTTTTTTCATTTTAAAAGTTCAATTACCTTGCTAATAGCAGCACTCAAACCAGCTTGACATGAGCCCTGTCGATGATATCCCCAGTACACTGAAAAAGGAAGAAAATCAATTAATTCTTTTTTTCAAACTTCCATTGACTCATAAAGTCAAACTTAGAACTATTTCCTGTGAATCATCAAAGAAACTAGTTGGTTGAAGAATGTGCAAAAAAATAAATTAGTTTGAAGGAAATCTCAAAGAAACTTAATCGTAAAAAAAATTTACAGCACTTACGTTTTCATTTGATCATAAATAAAAATAAAAAAAAAGTATGGGAGAGACTCATAAAATTATATTTACATACTAACCAGAATAAGAATGTGCCACAATGTTGGCGCACATTTGTAAGCAATAAAAAAATTTGCCGACAATTTGTCATAAATGAATACAACTTCTGCTTTTGAATGGCATGTAATTTATGTAAATTTTTAAAATAACTTTTTAATGCAAATGAGCGTCATAAGAATGTAAAAAAAGAGTAAAGAAGTGAAGAAGAAGAAGGAGAAATGCATTTACTGGGCATTGACAAAAAAGGAAACAAATTATTTAAAAATATATATTTAAGTGAGATAGAAACAAAGAAAGGAAAATGAAGATGAGCAATTGAATAGTTAAAAAAAAGAATACATAAAAATGTGTTGCACATATGTTCAAAAGTATCATCAGATGCCGCGCACACGGGTATAACAAAACAACAACCGTAAAAGTAAAGAGAGATACAAAGAATGAACCTTTTATGCTTCTACAAAAGAATGCTCTTACTATGAATTGCTATGCATGCAACTATGAAGTTCATTTGGGGGTCTAATTTTTTAGTTTAGTCACTTGGAATTGGACATGCTTTGGTCAATTTATCAAAATTTACCCAAATTTGATTTACTTTGGCTCTAAATTTATCCTCTAGAATTTATAATCGCAGTCCATGTCCAAAACATTCAAAACTTAGCAAAACTAAACCTAGAACCCTATTCATGACTAACAGACAACCTAACCTCACTTTCAATTCCCCAAACGCACTCAAACAGTTAAGCAAATGAGATGAATTTTAAATAAATTTCAACTATTTATAGACCGACTCAAGACCAAGCATGACGAATAAAAAAAAAAATATTTTGAAAATTTCCAGCACGTATTTGTTTACGGCATCAAGAGAGATATTAACTGCCTTTTATGTCTTTTATGTATTGATCGTCTATTTCAGATTATTATTGTATTAAATGAGATTATTTTACAATACTTCTTATGTTCTTTACATCTCATTGAGAGAAGAAAAAGTTAATTTCTTCTTTAAGTGAAAATGTTTGAAGATTGTGGATCATTTAATAAAGAAATAAATCATGACAGAGAAATGACTTTAGTGTCAAAAATGCTGATACACTTGAAATATTTTACAGTTTGTTGTGTCATTAACTTTTATTTACTTGAATGGGAGGTATAGAAGTTAGCTCCTAGCTCTAGTCTGTTTGCATAAAATTTAGATATTAATGCTCCTATCATAAAAAAACTGATGGAAATAAATGATTAAATCTGGGATTAATGATCATCAATTCAATATTTCTTAATATAACCTCAAAATTCTCATGTCACAGCTGCTACTAATTAAAATCCGCTCCATAAACAATCCTTTTGCAGATTAATCTACAACATAAATCTGCTGACTATTATGACGTCCATAAAAAATGGCAAGCAACTCAATCTTGTGTCAGAAATGTCATGTAAATTTCTTAATTAATTATGACCAACAGCTCTGCCACTTTTTCAATGTTAAGTTCATGATAAATCATCAAAACTGAGGGATAGAGTCACATGTGCATGTGTGTATTCATATTAAAGCATATCGTGCATCTGTACAATAAAGAGGATGTTCACAATCGATTTTTTTCACGCTCCACTTCCGTTAATTTTTTTAAATGTCAATTTCGTTTTCACATTTTCAAGGGTTTATCGCTGTTAACTATTGCAATGTAAAGTGGTTGAGTAGGACATTTCATTATCCCTTGAGTATATACACTCGGTGAAATTTGATAGTTTTTAGTAAAAAAAAACTTTTTACATAATTCAGGGGAATTTCGCTCTTATGAACATGAAGAATTTGATGTGATTAAACAATTGTTTCACTTTAATGGATTTATGGACGAGGGTGTCATGTAGGTAAATAAAAATTAAAAATGCACAACAAAAGGCAATAAATTATGAAGAATGAAAAAAATTGGAACGTGACTGAATGAAGTAAGTAAACAAACAAAATTGATTTATATGATAATATTAAAGATAATTAAGTGCATTAACCTACAAATGACGCTATTAGGAGTTACTGTTACGGTATTTGTTGCTTTAAGGTAGAGCACGTTCACAAGGTGTGAATATATTTTGTGAAAATTTATTTTTTTGGAAGTTGGGTTGTGTCTAATTTGGGCAGTAATAAAAATAATCTCAAAATTCATTCAATTTTTTAATAGTTTTTTGAAGTTTGAATATTTCAAGAATAATTTTGGACACACATTTTAATTACTTAATTTTAACTGTTTCTTATTTCCTAACCTCAAAATTTGGGGACATAATCATCAAAAATGGAATATTCTAAAAGCTAATTACTTTGAGTTCACCTTCAAAACCTTCTTTGATGCATCAACTCATCTCAAACATCAAACAATTCTTTGAAGTTTCGTAAATTACTTAAACTTGTGATGAAAACACTTGAGAGCAATAATAATTTTTTAATTAACTTTAAAATCGACATCAGAGGTAACATAAAATTGTTTCCATAATTTTTCTCAAACATCTGAAGTCAAAAATTTTATGGGAATTTTTATAATTTTCATTTCCCCTATTGGAATTGATCGTCGTTGTTGTTTCCTTTAATTTTCTTTTAGCTATGAAAGAAATCATGTCAATTAATCTATTTTTAAAACTGAACATCATTATTTAAATGCTTGAGTCAATGCATTAGGTGTATTATTTCATGTACCATATATATTATGTGTAGGGGAAGATGTTGTTGTATCTAATTGAAGCATATTAATTTTTAAAGTAACTGAGATTTCCTCCCAACAATCATCATGTATTTGTCTCATACTCACTTGTTCGACATGGAGAAAATTCTTTGAATTCACGAAAGTTATCTTTGGCAATGAAGCATGTACCAACTGGTTCGTTACGTTCAACCTTTTTCGGTTGATGTTGATGGTAGACGTATCGTGGTGCACAAGCCTGTAAAGTAAAAAGACAGAGAAATTTAATAGACAGTTTAATGGTGTGAGGTTTATGTAGACTATTGGCATCAATCTTTTATGGACTTTGTGAATTTTAGAGATTTCACGAGTTTTTGTTATTCAAGAAATTAAGCTGAATTCAGCCAAGTCAGCAAGATTAGCTGAATTCAGTCAAGTCAGCAAGATTAGCTGAATTCAGCCAAGTTAGCAAGATTAGCTAAATTCAGCAAAATAAAGAGGTTTTGCTGAATTCAGCACTCAAAATCATTAAAAAAATTTAACAAAACTCAGCATTAATGCAATTAATTTTTTTGCATGTAAGAATCACTAAAAATTAAATAAATTTCAACAATTTAAAACTTAAAAAATAATGTTTTCAAAAATTAAAACTCATCAACAAATTCATCCACAACAATTTCATTTCATCTCAATTCTTTTCCTCGTCCAATAAAACTCTCATTTCTTGTCAGTCTTGTAAGTATTACAGTAAAAGAATGTTGTTTCTTGTCCTTTCCAAAAATAGATTTACGCCACAACCTTGAGTCGCAAATCAATCATCGATAAAAGGAAACGACAACAATTCGATTTTGTGATAACAGCAAACAAATAAGAACGAAAACGGCACAAAAAGCTACAGAGTGTGGATGGACTGTGGAGTGAAAGAGTGCAGTAACATTTTTCAAATTAAAGACACGAAGACTCTCTGCATATAGCATCTCATAAAACACGAATGATGATCAAAAAAGGCTAAACAATGTGGATTTTGAGGTGAGTTGTAGATGTTGGCAACAAGAACAAAACGAATTGATGACGACGACAAAGTTTTTTTTTGTGTGCGATGCATCATAAGGAAAGAAACATCATGATGGACATAAAATGATAAAGAAAAAAACAGTAATAAAAATTAAATTCATCCATGTCCAGTTATGTGTGCATGAATAAAGAAAAAAAAAAATATATATTTTTCAATGTGAAGGCCACCATCAGTGCTGCACCGAATCGTCATTCAAACAAAAAATTTTTCTCGTCAATTTTATGAAAGCGATAAATTTCCAATAACAAATAAAAAGGAAATGAGATGTCTGGCACGTGAATTTATGTATGTTGAGGATGCTAAAATGTACAATAGTCTTCACCCCACGAAATCAGAGTTTCTTTGCATTTTTTAAGTTAATTTTACAAAATTTTTCGAACTCCAATGCTGAAATTGCTAGCAGCAGAAACAGCAATAGCTTTAAAAGTACACAAAAAATTACGCATTCAGGTGTCTGATTTCGAATGGACAGAAATAAAAACAAGAACATCGGCAAATGTTGAAAAATTTTCAAACATCCATAAATGGTAGCAGCATCTTCAATCGAAATTTTTTCGTACAATAATAAATTAAGAATTGAATAAAATGAACAATCAGGAATCGATAAATGTTGGAATGACA
This sequence comes from Chironomus striatipennis, assembly GCA_026123125.1. Classification (NCBI taxonomy): domain Eukaryota; kingdom Metazoa; phylum Arthropoda; class Insecta; order Diptera; family Chironomidae; genus Chironomus; species Chironomus striatipennis. The sequence continues at coordinate 43,387,577 of CM047394.1, forward strand.
TTATTGATGACCTCTGACCACAAAATATCCATTCATGAAAAAAAAGAGATATTTTACATAAAACAATTACAATTTGCCAATGATACTCGACGATACAAATAGAGCGTAAATGCGTATGCACAGGAATGAAAAAAACAAACAGTTTTATTGTTCCTACCCATTTGGAATCAAATAGTCGATAAAATTTACTTTGGCAAACTGTTTTATGGAATGCAACAATGGGAAGATGTGTGTAATGTGAGCGAGAGAGTGATTGTATCCCAACAACTCTGAAGACGTAACGGCTTTCCTTATTTTAGTACAAAATTTGAAATAAGGAATTTTTAGTATTCCTTATTTTAGTACATCTTGTCCGTTAAATTTTTAATAACGAAATCTCTGAAAATCGTGCTTAATTCTGTATTTTCTAAATGATTAAAGTTAATAAATGCATAGAAAAATAATATTTTAAGAAAATAAGCAAAAATCAGCAGTTATATGAACCAAAAAAGTGATTAAATTAATCAAAATAAAATAAAATTTCTTTCTAATGTATTAGTGTATGAATGTGTTTGTAAATTTCTTAGAATTTAGTTTTGAAATTTTTGTTGAATTTTATAATTTTAATGTTTTAAAATGAAAGAATGCTTAAAGATAAAGCATAACAATTAACTTTTTCATGTGATAATTTCACAAAATGAGTTAAATTTTATGTTTAAATCCAAAAATGTTTGCTTGTGTGTGTGAATTTTTCGAACACGCAAATAATTTAAATTCAAAAATTTGAACTAAATAACGGAAATTTTTGCTCTTCAGAGTTGTTGGATTGTATCTTCCTTCATACTTCTTCTTCATACTATTTTATACACTTTATATAAAGTGCAATCGATACGGAAAAAAAATTTATTTAAATTGTTCTTTGAAGAGCTACATAGACACACCATACTTGGCAAGGTGAAAATATATTTTATTGGAAATAGATACGATGACTTATTGTTTACAAGTGGATTTTTTTTTTGTTGCTAGAAACAAGAAGTTTGATTCTTCGTAAATTTAAAAGACTTTCAAAATTTAACGTTTTTCAAACATTTGAAATTTGTTTAAACATTTTCAAATTTCAAAAAAAAACCGTTAAACACAAACCCCCTTAAAAATTTCTTTTTGATCACCAGAACTTCAAATAAACAAACAAACAAAAATAAATTTACATTCACGCTATAATTATTCATAGTTGATCATTGAAGCTCTTAAAAAGCAGTTCAAATAATCTTTAAACATAACTCACGACTTAACCAGATTAATCCATTTACATTGTTCGATTTATATTGCTCCATTTATGGTCATTAGGAATTCAAAGTTTATCAATTTGCATACAAATAGTAATTCATGTTTTCCTGCCTTCATTCTTGTTCTTTCTTTCTTTTTCAAAAAAAGAGAAGATCTTTAACAAAATGATTCAATTGAATGGTATAAATACATGCTAAATAGCAATTTAACCTTTCGACCATAAGATATAAATACAATATTTACTTTTTCTTTAACTTATTCTGATTCCATTCTCATCATCATCTAATGTGCTTCTGTACCATTTTTCATGTTTCTCTCAGTTACACAAAAAAATTAACGTTTTGCTAAAAGGAAAGTCAAGTAAATTTCATGTATACGGAACCGACAACAAGTCAAAGCGCAACGGAAGATAAAAATATAATGTTTCAACATACATATAGGAAAAGCTTCAATCTTAGCAATATAACACGCTTATAGATAATAAAATGAACAAAGAATTGCTCTTTGTGAGTTGTCGTGTCAAGAAGTCAAAGCGATTAAATTTAAATTACGTGAAAATTACTGTAATCTCTGCTTTTTATATATAACTTTAATAGGATTAAATAGGATATGTTGGAGAAGCTATAAATGTCTGGTATTGTGGTTACTAACTTGTGGTGCTGCCTGAATTAAATTGGTAATATTTAAATTTTCGTGAACTTGATATTTTCTGAATGGACAATAAGGATAGAACTAAAATTCATCCTTTATTACGTCCAACAAATGTACAAATAAAACATTAAGGTGTGTCAAGAAAGCTTCAAATCACAATCTTATCAAAACATAACCTTGCCACTTCCACAAATCCCAATTCATGTCACTAACCCCTTCCTCCTTAAACTTCCCATTATTTACTAATCATTTTCATATTTTTTTTTTTGCCAAGCAAACAAGCCATAAATCCACAAACTAATGTCAGGCACTATGAAACCATTGTTGTGATAGCTTCATAATATGTCCATCAAGTTGTTAAGTAAATGACATTTATCTTTCTCGACTGTAAGGTAGATAGATGGATAGGCAAATGATATAAATAGAATTGACATGAAGGTAGGTTTTGCTCATTAATTTCTATCGCGGCCTCCCTTTTTTTCTTCGTCTTATTTTTTTTTTTAATTTTTCATCGACTGACTATGATGAATAAGAAAGTAATATTTATTGGAAGAATTTTATGTGCGATGTGGGATTCCATCAACACGTAACATGCATATTAGTCGACACGTTTGATGTTGTATTGTTGATGCAAAGGAATGGAAAAAAAAAACAGGAAGATGAGCACACGCCTTAAGAAATAGAGTGCAAAAAAACAAAAGAAAATCAATCGAAAGTCATTAAAATATTTTCCTTTTCCTCTAAACAGACAATGACTGCACAAACGTCTACACAATAACCTTTCCTAAAAGCACAATTTCCTTTCTATCTATTCATCAAATGCGATAAAAAATCGACCAACAATTTCGGTGGCTTTTAACTTGATTTGGTATTTTTTTATGTGAAAATTTATTTCCTTCATTCTTCTTCTTTCTTTTCACTAACTCAGCAATCAAATTTTATTATTTTTTTTCGAGTTTAGGTATGAAAAAATGGAATGAGAGATAATTTATTGACACATGTAGGTGGCGAGAAATGATTGTGAAGAAATTGTGGTGGAGAAATTGACATTGAAAATTAGAGAAGAAGACACAAATAAATATTGCAGTGATGCCACACCTTAATGGATTAAAGACACTGATTACTTACCACAAGCGGACCATTAATTCCAGTGCTTGAAACCGTTGCGCCAAACCATTGATTAGATTTTGTATCAATTTGTTCGTTTCTTTCGTTGTAGTTGTTGCCTGCAATCAAAATTGAATTTGAGGTTATGAAAAGAATATTTTGATTGATTACTGTGATTTATAGATTTTTTTTTGTTGTGCAAGAAATGTTTACTTAAATTTTTTGAACAAAAAGCATTCAAATTCAAAATTTCCGTTACCAATTTTTCTTGCATAACAAAAATCTGTAAATAACAAATCATGTTAGTGGATTAAAAAGGTGAAATTTCCACCAATAAACAACTAAAACTACAAATGTTCATCTATTTCTACAAAATTGGAGCTTTTAAATAAGACCATATTAAATGGCTCTAAATGCTTCAATTCTTATCTAAATATTTCCATTTTTCTTAAATTTATCTATAATCTTATTTTCTCAGCTAGAACACGATGAATGCTCATCACCAACAACCCACCTTTAAATGTAACGACACATTGATCCGGGCCTTATTTTATTTATTAAAACAAATTTTCATTTTTTTTTTTTTTCGAAAGCGTAAAATAATTTAGAAGAGAAAAAAAAGTCAGATTTTGTATATGGAAATGAGACACTTTATTGTGTGTTATACATGGATTTATGAGAAGTTTTATACCATTATTGCGTTTTTTGAGTAATTTATGTGATGAATGATATGGAAGATTGAAAATATGTTTCTTTAATTAAGTGATCTTTTTGATCTTGTTTGAATTTTAGTGAGGAATGAAAATGGAACCAAAAATGTTCTAAATTAAAATTATGTTAACTTTATTGCCATATAAAACTAAAAGAGTACAGTTAAAAAATTTACAGAAGTGCTAACTTTGGTTTTGTTTCCTTTTTTCACCGCCAGGACAAATTCCATCACTAAAAAGTTTCCCACAAACTGCATCAACTCGTTGCCACAACTTCTCACCATACTTTCTAAGTGAGAAGTCCATAACAGTCTCCTTCAAACAATCATCAGTGCATTGATTACGATAGTGGAGCATTAAAGCATCCTTTGAATCAACATATTGCTCTTGAGAGCCCTTAAGTGCATCCCATACATAATGATTTCCTATTTCTATAACTTTATCACGCTTTCCTATGAGTTTTGTACGTACATGATTCCACTTGTAGTCACCAGTACTGTGCTTAAGTCGAACGACTTTAGCTTGAGTGTATAAAAATTTATTGAGAGAATTTTCAGGAACATTTGAGTAATTGCTATCAAATTTTCCAAATACAAAAAAGTTTTTGAACACAAATGAATGAATTGATTCTCGATCATGATGAGCTAGAAATTCAGGAATTGTTTTGTAGGCAACAGGAAGAATAATCTCATCAAAATCAGCAATCATGACATATTTGAAATTGTCAACCATTGTTGCTCGATAAAAACAGTCATTAAGTGTTGCCATAATTCCATAATAGTGGATTGTACCTTCATCCATACTCATTACTCGATCAATATCCCACTGTAAAACCTCAATTGTATTTACTGATTGATAATATTTGAACAGCTTATCAACATCTTTTGATATTGACATATTGTAGAAGTAAAATTTGTCAATTCCTAAAAGTTTGTACAATTCAACAAATTCAGCAATTCTTAAAGCATCTCCAAAATTATTTTGCGCTGGACCTGGACAAAGTGCAACACCAAATTTATTCTGTTCTCTAAAATTCTTGTTTGGATACGTAATTCCAATAAAATATTTATCAGTTGTGATGTACTTTTCGTAATTCTCATGAGTAATCTGAACAGAATTTGGCTTAACAATTTGCTCACTATCGGATGTGAGTATTATGAAAGGGCAAACGACAAAAAATCCAGGATAATAACCCCAAACAGCCTCGTTTAATTGACTCACAGACAATGCCTTTGTTGTCTTGATAATTCCATTTGGGAATTTTAAATGGCATCGAAAAATTGATTTCTTAAATCTTAATTTCCAATGCATTGCTCTAAAATTATTTAAAAAATTGAGAGATCATCAAGATTTTAAGTACATTCGTTCTTACGCAATTATTCTAATAGTTGCAATTGGACTAGCTTCAGGAATACTTCTCAGTTTACTGACATACTGTGCTAGAAAATGAAATTTAATTTTAGAATCTTCAAAAATTCGTAAGTATCATCTAGCCTACCCGTCACATTTAATCTCGTATCAAGAAAAGCGGAATAAATGAAACAACATCTTGAACTCTTCATCATTCGCTTCCAAGTATTATTATAACTTATGTCTGTATTATCATCATTATAAATTGTTGAAATTTGAAGTGCTTTTAATGAATTCAGTAAGAGATTTTCCTAATAAGAAAAGTAAACAGCAATTAGCAATGCTAATTAATCCTGATTAATTTGTAATTCTTACACATTGTTGAGCCTTGTAGTAGTAATGATATGAGATCATCAGAAATCCAATTAAAAGGATCACATAACAAAAATGACTTGTACAAAAGTATTTTCTAACTTTTCTTTTGAAGCGCTGAATCATTCTAACCATCGAACTTAAAACTTATTAATTTTCTATCTAAATAAATTTGACTAAATGCGGCTTCACCGCATCGAATACTATTGAATACTAAGTGCATCATATGTGGTAATAGTTTAAGTATTATATCTGCTGATAAGAATTATTTGGGTTTTAGTGTCTATACACGGTGTTATCAATTTTTATAGATGTGTTGTTATTGTAAATGTAACACAAGTTTATAAACCTCTTGTGTACCTTATGTTTATACTTTTACAGTCTAATAATTGGAGTGTTTGTGAAACAGAGTTGGAATTCTTGATTATTTCGAATTCAAAATTATAATGCAAAATTTGTTTACAATTAGCTGAACAGTTGCTGAAGGTGCTGAATAAAACTAAATTAAAATTAAATCGAATTTTATTTAAAGAAAAATACCGTTATTTTCTTTACTTATAAGTCAAAAATATTAATGCAATATCATATAAAATAAATCTATCAATTTTTAATAACCAAACACGATTTGTCCATATTTCGATACGTTCATTAAGAAATTCGAATAGAAACCACACGAAAATGATTATTCTTAAGTATGTGTTTATATGTGAACCCGATTAATCCTCGAATCTTTCTCGTAAACATTTGTCATCGTTGACAATAAATCTTTCAATTTTCATTTTTGTCCATGGGCGAGGAACAGAACTTTTTCGATTAACTCATATTTCAGTAACATAAATCAGTTCCATTAAAAAATTTAGATCTCAAAAACTTACTTTATTATAGTTGACATTAATGTTAATCTCATCAATTGCCCGAAATTGTTAGGAATAAAAAAAAAAAACAAGTTTCTTATTTTATGATCACTTTATGCTTTCTTTTATGCCATCTATGACACAAAGTTTTTGTCTTGTGGTCTCGCGGTATGCGGTGAATGTTTTGTGTAGGTGATTTTTTATTGCCCTTTTCTCACCAATTTCTCTAATGGCTTGCTTTGATTTTTAAAAGACTTGAGTGGAACCAGAAATTATGTCATTAATCAATAGATGGTTTTAGTCAAGAGATGATGATTTAAAGTTATTGCTTAAAATTTTAAGGTTTGGTATTAAATTTATTAGAGTGTTGAGTGCAATTTTAAATTATATTTTAAGTATAAATCAGGTAAATCCTCAATTAAACCTAAATTTATCAAAAAATTAGATCTAAATGCTCATTAAATTTCTATACTCAGATCAAATGATATCAACAGTCAATTCATTTATAAAAAATAAAATTCTGATGCTATCGACCAGCATGAATCAAACGAGACAATACACCACGCATTCTAAATTCGAAACAGAAATTTGAGGAGTGTAAGACAGTTTCATTCAAATCAGCACGAGCCGTAATATAAAAATAAACAACGTCATTTTTAACATAAGCATATGTTGTATTTAAACAAAAGGAAATTCCATTAATGAATAGCATGAGCAGTAATTTAACGCCATTAAGATTATCCCCAAAATGTATCTTCTATTGTACACAATATGAACAGCAGTAGCAACGGAGGCAACTTGAGAATGACACTCTCTTATCTCTAACGATTTATCGTCTTTACCAATGCTGACGACGCAGCTTGTTGCATTTTTTTATAAAAGAAAATTCTACTAAATAACATGTAATTAATAAATTATCGTCTCGCCACAGATTGTGGTGCATCTCTCTGATGGGTGCGATGCTACTGTCTTATCATTATCTTTATTATGTTGAATCATGAATGTAAATAGCAAGGCAAAGGCTTATTGCTTGTTTATAAAATGTTTCTCTTTAAATAATTGAAATGGGATGCAAAATTTTGCATCATTTGAAATATTCAAAGAAGCAAATAACTAAAAATTATGCAGATGATTAAAATGTTGAAGTAAAATATTTCGCATCACAATTCCAAAAGGATGCAAATGAATCTAATTGAAAAAAGGCCTAAAATTTTTGCATCTTTTAATATAATAGACGCAAATAATTTTTTTCATCATTTTAGCTTTCAATTAATCGAGTTACGATAACCGCATTACACAATGTCATTTCCTTCACAAAACCCTACTGAATATAATTTTCATTCATTTATTCATTCAAAAAAAAAAAAAAAAAAAATAATAATAAATAAATAAATAAATTCTCGATCTGGAAGCAATTGAACGTCATAAAAATTAATTAAACTGTTGTGGCTTTGAATGACACTTCTGGAGCATAAAAAATAATATTACAAAATATATTTATGCATACACTGCACTGACTGCATGTAATGCTACATTCATGCTCATGCAAAAATGTATAAAATATAAATTGGCATCGTGCGAACAATAAGAAAAATCGCACGACTGAAATAAATTAATTAATATTGCAACGTCAGATTACATTAGAGTTTAAAGCTGAATTTGACAGCTTTAAAATGAAGATTTTGCAATCAAGGAATATTTTTTGGAGCATTAGGAATTTTTTATTCATTTTCGAGTTGGCGATTATGAGAATGAGAGGAAGAAGATGAAGTTTGAAGAGAGTATAGACGGAATGTTTGGTATTTTTGAGAATCTTTAGAAGTTTGTGTTTGTAAAGTCATACAAGTGATCATGAGTATGTAAAAATTCAGACGCTTTAACAGTCATTCACTTGACTTAACGATTATCGAATAATTCGTGTCTACTTCCAAAAGATTATTGCTCTAAGTTTAAAAATGTCAAAACCTCCTGCTCTCCCAAGCCATATCTTTTTTTAGGAAAATATCAAAGTTTTCATCAAACAATGTTGTGACTATAATGATGTGATCTATGATGCACTTCTGACTATGCATAATAAGGCAATCATGTCTGTTACGTCTGTATCTTAGTAACATTTTCTTTTTACTAATTTTATATTATAAAGAAATCTGTAATCATTAAACTGCTTGTCATTCCATCAACGTTCATTCATGTGTACACTGTCGATCTTCTATGCAGCTGTTCAAAGTTAATCTCATCTTGCTTCAAAAATTAAAATTCATTTTAGAGATTTGAAAGCTATAGCTTTAAGAGATTGAGATGAAAAGGCATGTAGCCATTTACGAGCATTTCTTGGTCCAAGATTTCGGAATCTTTTTTGAGAATAACATAAAAAAAGTTCTAATTTTGTTTGCAATTTAATACCCAAAAATACCACTGACAATTCTGAAATGATACACAACTAAATGCTAAATTATGATTGTGTGAAAGTAATGCGGTATCGGTACACAATATGTGGTTGATGAGAAACTGGTTTGCTGTATTTTTATTTATCGTGGGTCGAAAATCAATAAAAAGATTTTTTTCTTCTCATTTTTTTTGTCTACTGATCGACCTTGAATTTCTTCTTTCATCGTCCACATTATAAAGTTACTATACTCTGGTTTTTTAATGGATATCATTTTAAATTAATAAGTGGATCAAGTCCCTATCAATTAATGGTTACTTTCTGTGATAAATTTAAAGTATTCAGACATGTGTCCACATGACGTATGATGATGCAATGGACATTAATATTGACGGTAGTATTTTTCTTGTGTAAACTGAATGAAATTTGATCAGTTATATATATACATTGTAATGGCAAATATATTCAAAATGTTGGAATATTTTATTTTGAATATTTTTTTGCGAAGCTGCTGAGTTGTTTTTATCAATTATGTAGTGATTTAGGAATAGATTATGCTAAATACAGCTTTTCTCATATTTAATATACAATTTACAACAGACATTAAGTACAAAAAGTGTAAATTAAGCTGAAATTAACTTAAAAAATTTTTGATACGAGAATGTAAACAAAAATTTTCCCGCCAAAAATCTAAAATTTTATTAAAATCAAATTTCACCAAATATAGTCACAGTCAATCAACTAATACTTAAATTCAGTAAATTTCACTAAAAACACAACAATAAACCTATCAATACACATTAGCCCTTACTGTTCAACCTCAATGCACTCGAAATCACGAAGGATGACGGTGAATTCATAAAGAAGACAGTTTTGATGAATCGTGACGCGAGCTGTAAAGCAAAGTCAGCGGCTTAAATTGTTTTAAGTAATCTCTCATTGTTTGGATTCGAAATTTTTTTAATAAAACTCATAAATTCATTTTCCAAAGAATTGATTTTGTTTTTCTTTCATTTTTTAAATTGAATTTCCTCTTTCCTGTTGACGTTGTACTGTTCATTAAGTCATCAAAGAGCAATTTATTTACATCACCGTTTTTATTTATAGTTAAAAGCTTAATTTCTTGGTAGTCAATTTATTATCAAAAAAATTGTCATGCACATTCCTTACACACTATGTATTATTCACATGGTAATTCGATTGCAGTTGTGGTTTTTGGAGATAATACATAAATAAACAAAGACAGGAAGGCAGAGAATGCATTTAAATTGCTCGATTTATCAATCAGTTGCATAAAAATAAAGTAAACAAAACTCGTGGTCGAAGAAATATCAGGGGTGTCGACAGAACGATATTGTTTTGAGTTATTGGATGTTTTACAGGCTCTCCTATTTTCTACTCTTTTTCTGCTTTTAGAATGAAATGAATTTAAAAAAATTTAGATTTTTTGAAGAAATTAACTTCTTTACAATTTGATATGTAACGGTTTTGAAAAATTTAAAATTATTTATTTTGAACGGTCAAAAAATTTGATTTTTATTTTACCTCCAAATCCAATACATATTTTAAAATCCGTGCTTTATACAGACCAAACTGGAATTATAATAATAATAATATTTATCATCACTTGGCCAAGTGTATTCGTTGACATAAACAGTTAATCTGTTCTCATATTAAAATGAGATATGTGCATTCATAAATATATGTTGCAGCGTTAATTCATGAGCACACATGAACGATGTGGACATTTAAATTTATTGCGTATATATTTTTAGAAGCACCACGCAAGAATTTGATGATTGGCGTGTGACTGAAGGGCCTTCATTTCGTACACGATTCTTTACACATTTTTATGAGCTCCTTGGAAATTTCTTGTCGGGTATTTAAAACTCAAAATATTGCAGAATGTCGACATGTCTCAATCGTTAAAAAATCTTCAATTTCCTCATCACATCCTCAGAATATGAATTAACATTAAGAATTTTTTTTCGAATTAATTGGAATTTTATGATATCAAATATTATGACTTATCATAAACAGTTAACGTCCATAACAAGCACCATATTAATCTTACATAACAAGGTAAATGATTTAAATTCCCTTTTTTTCACTCTCAGTCAAGTCATTATTTTCAAATGGCGTGACTAATGCTCAATTGATTGTAAATATTTTATACTCTGAGAGAAATGCCAATTATTTACTCATACAACGCTCTTGCCTTAGCTATCTTACAAACATTGAGACGACCTTCGCCTTTTGGTGCAAAAATTCAGCAGAATTTTGTGCTTTTTTCGCTCATTATCTTTTCTTGCTTCATTATGTCTTTTACTGCGACCTTTTCGATGCATGGCAAGAGCGACAGCTTATTTTATTAAACATCATAAATGCACATACAGTAGACATAATAACTATCAAGTTTAATGAAATGAAACAACAGTTTTGCTACTATTCATTCATAGAATAAGAAAATGCCGACAGTTTACAGCTGGATGAACTTTTTAGTGCTGTAAATTGTGTCAAAAATGAAAGTGTTTTTAAAGAGAATTTTTTGTTGTGTTCTTAACGAGAATTTACATATTTTTTGGCAAATGTTGAACTTTGGAGCTTAATACAATTTGTTTCAGAATTTACAATTCAAATGTTTAAGTACTCAATACAAGTTATTGACCGCTGGATTAATTCAAATATGAACATTTCATGTTGAATAATAAATTTAGCACTAATGTAATCGTTTAGGTTTAATCGCAAATATTGATTTTACTCAGGAGAATCTGCTTATAATAGGATTATTGAGATAATTAAGGCTACACCTAGCTTACAATAATCATCAAATAACTCCAAAATTCAAATTATCATCCAGCGATTAAAAGGAACTAATGGGTGATTAGAAGAAAAGCCAAAAACTACCTTGAATAATCAACTCCAATGCTAACATTTGTTTATCTAAAAAGAGTTGTCAGATCATCACTTAAGCACGAAAAATTTGTACATGCTAATTTAATTAAAAAAGTCATCGACGTTCAAAGACGATTTGATGTATATTTTGACATCTTTCTTTAAGATGCTTCCTTGACTGTACATTATCTATTTATTTCGCATACTTTTTCTCTTTCGTCTTCTTCACATAAATTCAATTAGACTGATGGCGATCGCGAGAGACATTGAGGAATGTGCTTAAACATGCAACACGACAGTGTTTATTTATCCGACGATTTGTCATCACTGCCTTTTTTTTCTTTTTGCTTCTCTTTTCTTTTACTTGCGTTTTGTGAATCTTAAGACATGGATTTTACAGAAAAATTCTTTTACTTCTGTAACAGCATCAGCAGTAGGAATGGAAGTTAAAAAAATCTCAGTTAATGCCTTCAAATTCAATTTAATGTTTACACAATTTATTTTTGTGTTATTTTCAATGCACATATATCTCTCGTACCATAGAGATGATGATATAAAATCGACAATGAAAACATCTGGAAATTAACTGGAGGATGGTTCCTATCTACGTACATGTCTCATGGCTTTCAACACTAAAGTAAATAATGAAATGAATCGACGAGATTCTCTTTTCGTATCTCTTATTTACAGTCAGACGCAGCTCATGATTCGTGTTTTGTTTGTGCGAGTTTTTTATTTTAAAGAAAAAAAAAAGGTTAAAGTGATCACGTAAAGGGAATCTTCCTCTTTTTTTTTACAGTGAATTTCTTTTGAATTTAGAGTTCAAGGGATGGGAAACTTTTTGATTTTTTTTTTTAAAAACTTATAAAAAAATTTTAGTTTATTTTGGTTTTGGAGTTTAAGGAAAATTCAAATCAACGATACAATCTAAGCAAATATTTAAAAAAAGCCGTTATAAATTCAAAAATTTGAATTAAAACTTTTTACGACGGTCAAAATTTTTAGAAATGATCAAGTACACATCCCTTCCCAACATCCACAAAACAGAAACAGCTAGACGGCTAAACGTGATAGATAAAAATAAGTATCATGAAGATGATGACATAAAAGATTCCCATTGAAGCTATTTTCCTCTGCTCTTCAGAAGTGCATTCATTGAGTACTAAAAAAAATTAAGTAACAACAAACAAGAAACAGCAGCTTATAAAATCAAGAGCATATTACAGAGAATTTCATTTGTGTTTAATAAATAGTAAGGTATATGTGTGAATTATATTTATCATTTCTTTTATGGCTTCTTTCCTATCTTTTTGAGTGTTTTTTCGATGCACTTCCTTTAAGATTTTTGTACGGGTTTAGAGTGAGTTTGTTGACTGACTTTTTAAAGTGATTCACTTCGAATTTCGCATAAAATATTAAAGACCGAAAAATCATAAGAATTTCGATTGTTTAAAAAAAGAAAGAAGAACTTATAAACAGACAGTAGGCATTAGACAAATAAATATTTGAATACTTTTGATATTGATAGGAATCTTAATCACATTTTTATTGCTGCTGAAAAATTCCTTTAAGATTTCTTAATAAAAAAATTTTGCGATTCTTTTCTTTCATGTTTTTATGCTGACCATGAACCGCAAATATATTACCCGTTCAAAATCATCATTGTCTAAAAATGAGCATTGATGAAAATTTGTTAAATGTGATTGGAATTTTTAATTTATGTTCCTGTACATATTTTTATGAGGTTTCAAAAAATGATTTTTTTTATAACTGTTAAAGTTAGTCAAAATACCATTTTGTCAAATCCGGTCATGAAATTTTGCACCTTGACAGTGAGACTTGAAATTACCTGATTGTTTAATTTTCTCAGAAAGCATAAAATAAAATCAATTCGTAAACACAATTTTTTAAAATTGTATGAATTGAAATGACGTAACGTAATGTAAATAAAAAGTTGTTAATAACACGCACGCAGAATTCAGGCAAATATTGACCAACAAAAGACTTTCTTCTTCTTGTTGTCGAGTTTATTTAGTCGTTAACTTGAAGACACGATATTCAATTGGTAAGCAGAAATGCAACATGAATACTAATTGACTAATGTTGTTCTTTTTTAAGGTTTGAAGAACTTTAATTCATGCGTGGATTGTCGTTTTTTGGATATAAATTGGATTGAAAATTTTGTAAAGAGGTGTTTTAAGGATTATTGATTTTATGGCATTGCCTTTTGATCCAAATTTCTGAGTTATTTTTTTACCTGGAAATATTTCGAATTTAACGATTTGTAAGAATTCAAACTTTAATGAATTTGTAGTGGCCGTTGCCACTTAAATTGTAGTTTTAAACCCTTCACAACTTTAGAAATTCTCAAACTCATAAAAATTTTAACTTTTGACCAAAAATTACTCTTTGAAATCCAATAAATCCTCCAAATCATAATCTAAACTATTCATTACTTCCATTGTACTCAAATAGCAGACAATAAATTACATAAAATAGTTTAAATCATCTTTAAATTGAAATGTGTACATAAACTTAAATTGACACTGATTTAAATTAATTTAAAAGATACAAAAAGATTAAAATAGGAAACTAAGGGTTGATGACTTGAAGAAATGAATGTAGAATTGTATAATATGAGTGTATTTGTATTCAATATGAATGTTAATTACTTCGTTAGTAAAAATTGTAAAGAACAGACAAAGTCTGATGCCACCAAAGTAGGCGTTTTTTATGTGCTTTATTTACTCACCATTGGAATCAAAATGTATAATCTGACAGCGATTATCATCTGAGATGTCACATCGATATACAGCACCAGCATTATACACACCGTGTTGGAATTTTGAGGTATCTGCTTGTGGTGCGCCAATAATCACCCTGCAAAAAATAAAATAAAATAAAATAACATGAATAAGAAGTTTTTAGTAAAGAAATACGACATGAGATAATTGAAGAACATTAAATTGTGATTACAATCATCTTAACAAAATCGCGCCTGTATTGTAATTTTCATTGTGGTGCGATAATTGGATGCCAATCGTCAATTTCAGAAAACGAAGTTTAAAAAACATTAATTTTTTTTTTTGCAAGAACTAAGATTTTTTGATTTGCAATTTTACGCAGGTTGAGATGCATTTTACACAATGGATGACTGACTAAAAAACTGTGAAAACTCGTCTTCCACAAAAATCTGTAGTATGAATATTCGTGTCAAAACTGCGCTTAAGGCAAAGCTTACAACTTCCTTTCATCAATTTTACAACACAAAACATCAATTTAGCAAGAAAAAGAGATGTAAGGAATGAAAATTAAGACATTTTCACGCATTTCATCGTATGAACATTCCAATATACCCATGAGGATTTAGAATCCAAGCAATTGGCTCGTGGCAATCAAAATATTTTTATCGAAGTAATTCAATGATGGTAATCATCACGAACAAAAGAGAGAATTACTTTATTGAATGGAATTAATGAGCTTGTCTCATTAAGTTTCTCACATGTACACCCTATGAAGAAATATATTAGTTAATGGATCATGTTGTGTTTAATGAAACTCGCATATTAGACTTATCCGATTCATTATCATTACAAAATTGATTGTACAGATAATTCCGTCGTAAAACAAATTTTGAATTTTAAAATCTCAGTAACCAGTTTTTTCAATAAAAATATTTAATCTGTTATTTGCTGTCGATTAGGTTGTATGTAAATTATTGTAAGTAGTACTGATCGTAAAAAAATCAGTAATAACTATATTTTTTGATAAATTATATGTCTCTTAATTTATGATTATGCATAGTAAATAAGCTGAAAATTATATTTTTCATGTTACGCAATTTTCTTTATATTTAATCATATTCATTATTATTGTGAGGAGGAATTGACTTACATTTTATCGCATAGACGTTCAATTTTAAATATATAATTGTGCCGGGAAATGTGTAATTTATATTCAAAGTGAAATATAACTAAGAATACTTTAATTTTCATTGATTACTTTGATTTTCGATATTTTATTATTAATTATCAGAAAATTTGTAAACATAAATTGTTGTTTACAATTTCGATTTAATATTTTTTTAGTTTACAAATTTTGTACTAATTTGATGTTTATTTGCATTTTAATTGGTTTTGAATAAATAATCGTAAATGAGCAAAGTTAATAATATCTTAATTCCAATAGATTTCAATCTAGAAACTTTATTTTTAGAACTTTCAATAAAACTTTTTAAAAATGGCGGGAAAATGTTAACATCAATATAAAGTTATGCAAACTCATTGAACTCAAGCATGTCTAACTGTTTTGATCTCTAATTTTCTATTCTCAATCATCTCATGATTTCTAGTAATTTGAATTCCAAACATATCTTTTTGAAGCTTTGTCATTGCGTGTAATGAAAGAACAAAAGTAAGTAATTGCATTCCTAAACATCCGAAGATCTGGTAATGCTAGATCACATTAACATTTATATATGTACATAATAAAGTCATTTTGTTGCTCTTTTAAGAAAGTATTTAGATAAAACTGAAAAGAATGGAAGATAAAAGAAATGCAATTAAATTTTATAGGATTATTCTTTACACGCAATGAATTCATTTAAAAGATATTTGAGCAATATGTAAAAGGATTTAAAATGCTGCGATGCAGCTTAATACGTGAAGTGTTAAGAACAATTGGAAATTATTTCTTCATTCAATTGGAGAAATGATGGAAGATTAAATAGCTTAAACTCATATTAGCTGTGATTTTTATGTGATTCTTAACAATTTAAATTATTGAGGATGATCGTAACTGAAACTATTTTATGTTCTGTTAGTTTAAACAAGAAACAGCTGGATATTTTGATTATTTTCTATTTTGATATCAATTTAAAGATTTTTAGAAAATATATTAAAATTTTTGAATATGAAAAAACCGTTAAATATTCATGAGTTTTATCCAAAGCATTAACTATTTATTTACACTTCAAAATGTGATATCGGAAGTTCAAAAATTAACAAATCATAAAAAATTAGCTTCTTTCAATACTAATTAATAAATAACCCTCCTTAACACCCAACTAATAACTACATTAATCGCATCTAATCAATTATGAGCTCACAACTGCATACACTATGGGTATGAAAGTCAGCATGATGAAAATTTTCCAGATTTTTCTTTTTATTTCTTTTTACACTGTAAATTGTTGTTTATTGATGCTCGGTACCCATTCATCCATTATTCCAGCATTTGCTTGTTATGTATGCTCTCAGATGGAGTCAATTGAAAAGCAATAAAAATCCAGCAATAAAATAAATTATGATGCATTCTCACAACAAATTCTTCTCATTTTATCTCTCAATGCATTTTTTTTTTCAAAAAAGATTTATGCATGCAAGTTTTTTGTGCGGTTATGTGTCAAACAATAATATCGATGTGCGATATAAATTGGCAAACAATTTTTAATAAATCTTCTTCCCATTTCTGCTTTCATTTTAAAGTTTTTGCTCATTAATATTATGCTCTTTCTCAAGATCGGTGCTTGTAAGTTGAGTTCAATGCAATAATCATAAATCGAAAGATTTTTTTTTTGTATCCAACATCTAGAGTTTAAGCTTAAAATTAATTGAACATGATGCATATTGAAAGATAAAGTGCTACTGCAATTTCCACAATAATGTTGATTTTGTGTATAAAAAGTGTTTTAATTCAGGGTGTGGTAGCAAAAAGGGATTTGAAAACAATGAGCATTGAAAATTTTCCACTCATTTTTCTTCTATGGTTACAACTGAATGAAAATTTTAAATTCATTCAGAAATGTTATTTTGAGAGTAGTTTAGAATTAAATGGCATTAAAAATTGATTTGCTCATAAAAGATCAACACTTTAAAGCTTTTAATTTTCAAGTAAGTTCTAAACTGGGCTAAATTTTGAAAGATAAATTTTAAAAATTTTATATTGCAGTTGCAGTTCCCTTGCATTACAGCCTTCATTTTTCAGACTGCAACATATTTTTTCTTCTTCATTTTAAAGTTATCGAAATGTTTACATTTTAAATAAAAAAAAAAAAATGTTGAGAGAAAAAGGAAATTTTCAATTAATTATTGAATGATTATAGGCTATATATATTAATTGTAATAATTAACTCAATTAGCCTTCTTTAATTTAATTGCTTTAAAAAAAAGTTTAACCGAGAATTTATCTTTCCTATTTATTGGTCTGTATTAAGCTTTAATTAAGGCTTTAGTCTACCTTTTTGCTGTTTGCTTAATCTTAAAACCAAGAAATTGTGTCAAAAACTTTCAATTCTCTCCGAATCTGTTTATAAAACTGTTTCCAGGACACTCTATCCTTACTTTTTTCCTTTTTTCATCACTAATTACATTTCAAGGTTAGACAGCCGTGCGACCGAGTAAATATTAGCACAACATGCTGACTGATATTCGATACGTTAAAATGCTAATAATAATATTCTATGAAAATGTGTGTTTACTATGACTTGAGGCACATGCTAATTGTTAAATTCAATAAAAGGGAATTAGAAGCAAACTGATACTCAATGCGAATGAGATGTAGTTTAATAATAATAAAAAAGAAAAATATGAGAAAGATTGACGGCTTTTGGAATTTTTTTAATTGAAAAAGAGATGATATTGAGAATTGGATCTTAGAGGGAAATATTTTATGTCTGATGGGATGTTTATATTTTTAATATGAAAAATTGTTGCTTACTAACTGAAAAAATTAATTTGAACTTTTATTGTTCAGCAATAAAATTTTGATATGAATTCTTCGCATTTATTTCAAGGATTTTTGTGCAATAAAAATATTGTTCTATTAAGTTGAATCAACTTTTGAAAAATTTAAGAACAAACAATAAAATTATAAATTTGAAAAAATACGTTAAAAATTCAAATTTTTCAAATCTTCAATATTATTTTTTATCGTAATAACTTTGACCTTAAGTCGAATATTTTTAGATATCATGAACAGAAGGGAACTCTTACTCTAATATACACGAAGAATGAGAAATCTCAAGAGCTTTATGATCATAAAAATTGTCTGTCTGTAGATTCAACACACAAATATAATCAAAATATACTGAAATTTATTTACATAAGACGACTATAAATGCTAGTTATAAATTTTTTTATTACAACACAAGAAAAATATTTCCGTGGGTGATTGACTCTTTCACATGCAAATTTTCAATTTCCATCAAAACAGATGAGCACCACACATCTATAATCTTTTTTATAAAAACGTTAATCTCATTCATGATGATTAAAATATTTAAATGAAAAATCCGACACATTAAGAAGCAGAAAATTATGGATTTATAATAATGTATTCATTCATATATTGAAATCTACGAGTTCAACCGCATTACGTTAATGAAAATCGTATGGTAGCGGGTTGTTTATTGGCCGGCTGTTTTGATAGTGATACATGTAAGTATTTTAAAACAGTGACTCAAGGTCATATCTCAATTAATAAATATTTCCAATTTCATTCCTATAATATGTGTATGGCTGCGAGTCTGTTTTTAATTTCAGCTTTTAATAGCCATAAATATTCTAATTTAATCGTACAGATGTCAATAGATATAAGTGCATCAGTACTTTAACAATAATAATAAACGAAATTTATTTAAAGTCATTGTTCTTACATTCAATAAAAAAAATACTCTTCCATTTCCCATTCGACGTCAAGTGATTTTATTCATACAATTTCAATTACAGTTTAATATGAAAAAGGCAATTTCATCAATCAATATATTGCGAGAAACATCATCGAATATTGAAACGATCGAGGGCGGTAGTAACTTCAATCAGAATGAGTAAGATCAATAAATAAATATATTTTCACATATGGTTCATTTTTAAATCTACAGAGGATGAAATCTCGTGAGTGGAAACTGTAGTGTGCGTATGTGTAGTATTTTCACAATATACCTGCACAGATTTTTGTTTCAGACATTCTTTTATTACATTTTGATTCAATAAATTAATGTGAATATTTAACGGAAATTTCAAATTTAAAAAAAATTAAATATTGTTGAAAATTTTTGGAAATGCAAAATTTAGTTAGTCAAACTTGATGACCTAAGTTTACTCTAAGTAGAAACACGTAAGGGCACGTAAGGATGAGTCGACTTTTCGAAATTCTAGTAAAAATACTGCGCATTCTTCAATTAATAACCTCAAAATTCTACTCGATTAAAAATAAATATTGTAGAATGAATAAAAATCTATGAAATTTAATCAAAAATCTTAATTTCGCAAATTAATAAAAACCATAAAATCTTATCAGTCAAAATCTCAGACAAATCAGCGCCACAGAATCACAGTTGTAATCTCACATTAAGCGATTTCTACACAAAGATGATAAAAGATGTCAAGTTGTGCCAACTAATGTCTATTTAACAACTGAAGATTATTTTATTTCATGCCGAGAATATCGCATATTAATGCTTTCATGTTCTGTATCAAATTTTGAGGCATTCATCATTGGGAATGTGGCATCAAAAAGAGGAGAAATTTTCTACGGCAATAAAGATTTTTTTAAAATTTTTTCTTTCATTGCATGAATGGAAAGATCTTCCATTATTATCTAAATATATTACTTACAATGAATTGTCTTTTGTTTATTATTTAATTTATCGACATAGATACTTACTTTTCAAAAACAATAAGCATATATTGTCATTTAAATGAGAGTATTTTACTATTCCTACTTTTAATGCATGGGAAAGTAACTGGGTCACATGGAAAAGATTCAAATTATATTTTACGATTATAATTTATGGGAGCTATTTCACACTATTATTTTTAGCTTTTATGAATCCTCCAACAACAAAAAAAGAAGATAAAAGCGAAAGAATTTTTTCCATTATGTCATCATTCATCATTCGAATGTCCCTGCGAGGCAATACAAGTTTCTCGGTGCAGCATATGCAACTGATTTTTATCGTTATGCAACGCATCATTTATTAGAATAATAAACATATAACGATTGTTTAGTTATGCTAGGTTTATTATGAAACAAGAACTTCTCATTTTGGTATAATAATGCGGAAGAGTTTTGTGATTGCAAGAAACATTTTCTTTCACACTTTCTCAATTGCCTGACCTGCCAATCCTGAAATTAATGATCTTTTCTTTTATTATTTGTCAGAAAATAATTATCTTTGCCAATTCGTTTGGCTAATTTTACGGGACATAATGACTAAAGAATAATTTAGTAATTTTGAGGTTATGGTTGGTATTTTCGTTCAAACTTTTTTTTAAATACTAAATCTGGAAAGATTGTTGGCCGATAACTAGATACTGAGCATATAAGTGATTTAATAACTGCGTTTAAGCCAACATTTTAACACAGGTTTCAGCATTACTCGATACCCATCATATCTTTCCGATGAGCATCATTTTTCAAAAAAAAAAAAAATTGATTTTTGCTTTCAAAAAAATCAATTATTCTTTTACCGCATGTCAAAATATATATCCAGAAAAAATGTCTTCTGGAAAGCGTGAATAATGAAACAGTAAAATCATAAAGGCAATAATTAATTATCACTTTTGTTCATGAACTTGAAGAAGTACTGTCAGAGATAATTTTTATAGATTAATACATTTTGAATATTACTTTTTTTCATTAGCCCGTGTCATTGCCAGAGTCTTCTTATTTTTATTTTACTCGCGAATAAATAACGTGACAGGCGCCATACTGTGGTTTCACGAGATTGCGGAAATTTAAACCGAAAAATTCTAAAACCAGCATTGAATTGCTGATGAATTGAAATCAAGATAAGATTTTCGTTAGATCAAGTGCGAAATATTTTTATTAAGAATCTTAGATATTGTGTGGATGGATTTTTGGAATATTTTTGACCTAACCTAGGGCACTGTTTTTTGACTAGAGCAATTGCTTACGGTTATATTAGTATCAATACAGCAATCGAACTTAAAAATAAAGCAAAACATAGCACGAAAAAATAATTAAAACGTCGTCAAAAATCCTAGTGACACACTTCCAATAATCTACTAAACTATTCTAATGAAATCATTTCTGAGAAAAACTTGGTTATACTCACAAATCGAGTGTATTTTAAAGTAAAATAAGCTTATGATGTAATGCAATTTGCAAAGTCATTTAGAAAAGCCATAAAGATGTAAAAGATATACCTCTAAGTCACCATCCACAATGTTTATAAATATATAAAATATCTTACATTTATTGAAAATGAAAACTCTGGCTGTGATAAATCGTGAGAGAGTGAAAAAATAAGTCAAGCAAGCGCCAATACAACAACAGCGAACGGTAAAACGAGGCCTAAACACATGTTATAAGTTGTGAGCGCGCGCGAGTTATTTTATTAGTATTTGACGACGACAAACGTTGACGGCATTTGTCTATCAGTGTGTACATATTATTTCTTACGTTAAAATGAAAATGAAAATGTATATATTGGAATTGAGATGAGAAGCAATAATTCTTGACCATCTGTAGGGTAAATTAGTGAATCTAATCGCATTACGAGTGTTGATCATCAAAAATTAGCTGCCAAATGGACACCAAATGTCAAAACTAATCATCATGCGGTTTATAATGTGCATGTTCTATGTAATTTAAGGGAATTTCTTGATTAAAAATTTTCGTTTGACTAATTTTTTTTATTATACTGTTGTGTAATGCCAATAGTGATGAGAAAGAGAGAATTTAAAGTACGAGACGATGAAATTTTTGTGAATCATACGGCCTTAAGGCATTTGTTGGCTCTATTATTCAGAGTGTATTCCTATTTGACTGCAATTGACTTTTTATTTATATTATTTGTCCGTGAATATTTGTTACTGACCGAATAAGGACTTAACAACCTAGATTTATGTCTATTCTTTGAATTTCATCAATATTTTAATGAAATCATTTTGTTATTTACCTTGGACCATTGAATTTCCTGAGTTTGACATTTATCTTATGAATATCGCAGTATTACCAATCTGTTTCCATTGAACAGCAATTATGCTTCAAACATAGTCCAATAATTAAATTAAAGGAAATTTTCTATGTTTTTTGGAAGAAATTTCAAATAAAACTAATAATCATAACAAGGGGCTAACTCCTAACTTTCCTTACATTGAAAGATTTCAGTTTTTTCAAAATTAATCTAGTCGTTAATACTTTCCATAAACATTCACTGCTAACTTCTCTATAATTCCTAGTTATTGCAGCAAATTATCACATTTGCGCTGCCGAAAATGGATACTGAAATTATAGCTGTCTCATTGCTCATAAATTCCTACTAATTTCCTTTTAAATATCGCGATTTCTTCTGCTAAAACTTATTTGCACTTTCATTTTCATTTAGACTTTTTATCGATCAAAAATCTGGCATGAGCAGTAACTTACACTTAATAATGTAGAAATATTAATAATTCACTCAAACTTGATTACGAAATCGTGATTAAATGAGATTTTCTTAATGTTTTATTTTTTCTGTATTTTTTTCGAGTCAGAAACATAGCAGCTGATCAGTTGAACGTCCATCAGTTTTCACATAAGAGAAATATAAATTATTAAATGTGATATATAACATGGATAAGAGTGATTGGCGCCAATGAAAAGAGAAGTTAAAAAAAACAAAGTTTTGAAATATTTTGACTTATTGGATGTTTTGCAAAAAAAAATATTTCGAAGGGTGTATCCCCACCTCCTCTTTTTAACGACCTTCCAAAGCACTAAATTATGATCTTAATTAATGTATCGAACAATCTACAATTAATGTGTCGTAGATCTTATTTAATCATACATCGTATAACAAAAAAGTTAATGACTTTATACACAACCTTAATTATCAAAAAATAGTCTTGTCAAATGCCAAATAGATTCACACGAAATTTGTGTAAACTTTCATTTTCAATTAAATTTCAGCAGCTATAATAAGTCAACATTAACATTATTCCCAATAAGCCCACAAACAATCAACTCTAACCAGCTCTCGCAACAGGCTGGATTAATAAGATTTTGTTACCATTCAATACATCATTGAAAAGGAAAGGAAATTAATTTTTTTTTGCAGCATAACAAAAAAAGACAAAAAGCTAAGTTTCGTAATAATAAAATCAACGACAGTACCAATTGTGTGAGAGAAAAAAAAATATAAATTTCCATATTTGGTAGACTATTGCGCGACTTTAACCGATCAAGTGTGTTGATTTTGTGACTATATGACTTTTTTTTACCTCCTTTTCATAAGTAATGAATTCAATATTTAATGTGCATTGAGCTTATTATTTGTCTGTAGATTCTCAACAGGTCATATTTTTATGCTGTTTACCTAAATTGGGTAATGAGCTTAACAATATTATGGATATACGGTTTAACGTACTCCAGCCATGATCTCGCATATTCATCGCAAAAAAATATTTTTATTCTCATTTTCATTTAAGACTTATACTTGAACGAACATATAAAATTTGTATACATATTGGAATCAATGTACTATACATATAGATGAATATTACACGAAACTTTATTTTTAGATATTCGCGGCACGAAAAAATAAAAACTAGTATCAACGTGGTCACTCGTGACCGACGAAAGCGCATTTTCCACGTATAGTAAATACACAAAGAATTAAAACCCCAAAAGTATAAAGCCTAATATTTAATTATAAATATTCTTTATTTACCAGAAATTTAAAATTTACAGAAAAAAAATGTGTGTGAAACATGAGGAAAAAAAATATTTTTAATAAAAAGTTATCATTACGCGACATAAAATTTAAAAAAAAAAATTAAAAAAAGAAAAAAAAGAAAAAAAAATCGGCTACGGGCTAGGATTGAACCCATGACCTTCAAATTAGGAGTCTCGCACTCTTCCACTTACGCCACTGCTGCGCTTTTTTTAAGAAGTTTAAGTGGCAATTTAATTATTTATCATTTTTCATAAAATTTTCCTGAAAAACTATGAAAAATCCATGAAAATAGAAAATTAAAACAATAAAAATATCAAAAAATATGGAAAAAGTAATTATCTATGAAAATTGTATGAAAATATTGAAAATTTTAACAAAAATCTTCGGAAAAACTCGGGAAAATTGTGGAAATTGAAAATTATGACATAATTCAACATTAAATGTCATTAGAAATCAAAAAAGTATCAAAAAAAGTAAAAAAAGAACATTGTCATCGGTGGGATTCGAACCGAGGACAGCTAAGGTTTTGAAAAGTCAACATTTTAGTGCAATCGACCACACTAACACATACAAAGAAATGTCATTTTTGGTACTTTTTACGCTGGTTCCAGCAGAGGAAGTGACCATTCGTGCTGATTTTTTCGCCAGCTCTAGCCAGACATACTACACACATTTTAAGCCAAAAACCGTATCAAAAAAGCTTAAACCCTAGGAGGAGATAGCTCCACAGACGGACGGACGGACAGACGGACGGACAAAGTGCGGATAATAGCGTCCTTTTCCCAAGGGGAAAATGCGCTAAAAAAAATTAAAAGTGAAGAATCAACACACAAAAAATTTAAGTTTTTCTTTTCTTTCCTTTTTCTTGTGCTATATTCGTTTCTATATGTACATCTTGAAATGCAATTTATTGCGTCATTTGAGACTGACTTGCATACACACAGACACAACGGATTTGAGTTAGACGCGCTTACTGAAATGACGCAGACTTCTTATTTTTTCGGTGTTTATCTCAAGATTCTTATGCTGATGGGAGTTCGACGAGAATGTTTTGGTTGTAAATGACTATGAATTCAAGTTATGTTTGATCTTTGTTTTTTTTGGTTTTTTTTCAGTTTTTTGGTAAAAGAAAAAAATGAATTTGTAACGGTTTCATGAAATTTAAATTTTATCGAATTTTAAAAATTCAAACATAAGATATTAAGAAATTCAAATTATTAATTTAAAATAAAATCTTCTGAAAAATTTCCCTATAATACTGTCCAACCTCCGATTAGATTCTCATTCTGCTTCTCTTCTCTCGTCAACTCAAAGTATTTTAATTATTTCAGATGCTTGTAAAATGATATCCAAAAAATGATGATGATGAAGATGTAAAAAGAAGTTATCCGGAAATCTTGAGATTGAAAGAAGTGTGAGCCACTGAATGCATTTTCTGGTTACTTTTAAGTCCCTTTTCATGTTAATCCGACAATTTATTTCAATAAAGAAAATTTAATTCACATATTGAAGGAATAATTTTATGTTCGACAGGGTTATCATCGCTAATGTCTTTCAATTCTGTTTCAGTTGTAAATGTTTTAGCGCATCGCGATCTTCTTACTGTTGATAAATAACAACTTATTTTTTCGCTTCTTTATTTTTATTATGTCGCCTGTTTGCCGATTTTGTTTTATTTTTCTTTTTCTCTTGCTTAATTCTCTTACAATTCTTAAACGTATCAAGTTGTGTGTTTTTTTTCGTGAATCTCCTTGGCACTCTGCCTTTTAGATTGAGTCACATCGCATCGGTTGATTTGAGTAATATACGCAAAGGTAGACACAGTATAAAGATCAAAAATAGATCACACACATCATCGTGGACACTAATTTGCTATTTTCAGTGAGTCAGATGGGAATGAAAAATGAATGAAAAATCTTGAAATGTAGAGGAAATAGTTGGAAGAAAAATGAGATGTTGCCAATTTTCCTTTCATAATTTGATCAAATTACACACACAGAACATGCAAGCAGATTAAATAAATGTGCAATATTGTGAATTAATGTAGGTTGCACATTGCTTTCATCTTCCAAAATTAGAAACAAATGCAAGATGAGAGGATTTGTACGCATTTCCCGTCGACGACACTTTGTGCTAATTTATGACGATCTTTTTTAGAAACGAGACTTTTGTGCATTTGAAATTAAATAGCTCATTATTTTGCGAGACAATTCGTGAAGCGCTTGACGTCTAGAGGCAAGAGAGATCATAGAACTCGAATTTTGTTGGCTAAGCTTACAGGAAAATAGATTTCGAAGGATTTGGCTAATGAAAAGTGTTTTTTTAGTTTTTTAAATGTAGGACATATCTACCCCAATGATTCATAGACCATCCCCCCAAAAGTTACAAAGAATCAAATAAAAATTCATAGAAAAAGACTTTCAAGATTTATTCATCATCAACAACAACTTGATCCTCGAAGAATGATTCAACATTTGATAAAAATATATCAAAAGCCTCTCGCAAAGTCTTTGTCATGTGCTGTTCGAGATATTTAAAAATATATTCTTTGATTATCTCATTCAATTTAATTATATCAGATCGATTTAAAATGCTTTGATGCTTCTGACTCACTTTTGACATTGTGTAGTTAAAATGCTCGAGACAATATAGTCCATCGTCAATTAGATTTGTGTAGACTTCAAGAGTCTTTTCAGTATGTTCATGAAGCTTGTGATGATCTTGAAATAAGTCTAAATAATTTCGATGTGTATCGTAAAATTTTGCAAAGATGTTTAATGCGTGATTTTGAAGATTTGGTCTGATTAGATTCCATGCTGTTTGTAGTCCGACTTTCTGTGCCGCAGTCAAATTATCTTCGTAAGTGCCTGAATTTTCTAAATGCATAATTTATTTTAAAGACTTGTTTTTGACAAAACAAAATAAAATAAAAAGTGAAATGGCAAAAGAAATGATTACTTTGACCAATTTTCGCTATAAATATTGATCATCATCATCATCATCCAAATATAGAAAGATTGAACACGATGATGAGTGGGATTTAGTGAGAAATGTTTTTGCTGCATCTCATTCATCTTTACGGGCATTCAATTACATCACCCTGCATCAATCAGTACCTTAATATGGTAAAGTCGATTGGTCATTTGTAAGTGACTTATGTATTATCTTTAACATATTGCCTTAATTGACTCGAAAATTTCTCTAATCGTGAACATCATTGTTTATATCTGCAACATCCATTAACAAGCTAATGTTTCACTTTTATTATTGCTACATAAAATTTACTGTGACTTGAAATTTTTAATTCCTTTATTAATATCTTGAAAAATACTTAATTTAACCACACACAACTTCTCAATGTTGGATTGTTTTACAAACTTGATCAGCCCACACGAGAAGTTTCATTCATAAAAACATAGATAATATGTTGCACATATGACAAGAATTACTGCATGTAATATCCATCATAATAACAAATTGTCTGCATTTTCTTAACTGGTAAATTATGGGTTCGTTAATAAGATAGAGGAATGGAGATTTTTAAAATGCTTTGGAATTTAGTACATGCTAATGTTCTTGCCTTAAATGATTGAAATTTTTTTAAAAATTGATTAAAAAATAAATTCTCAAATCTTAAATTTTGCAGTAAAAACTATCAAAAGCTTTTCAATATCTTGTTTAGAGCAGTTGTTTAGTTTTTCTATTAAAAATAAATAAATTTAATCAAACATTTGATCAATCAGAATTGATTTCCAATATTTTTCTATCAAACAAATAGAAATATAGTAAACAAATAATTTAGAGCAATAATTTAACGCAATAAGTAAGTGAATATTTACATTATATTGACTTTATTTACATATTCTACCTCAATCATCCAGCTGCTATTAATGTCTAATAATTAAATTAAAGTTAATTTATAATGATGTTAACTATTTAAATTGTGAGATATGAATGATAATCAAAATAAACTTGAGAGACTTGCAACTAAATCCAGGAATATTTAAAAAAAAAATATGCTCTCGTTACTTTGTTAAAAAATTCATAATTTATTATGAGTACGAAAACTCATATGCATATTTTTCTGCTAATCTTGAAACTATTCAGTGTAATGCTTTGAACATAAGCTGACTATGAAACTAACTGCATGATGACTTACACTTTTCAGCTTTAATTAATAAATTAGTAACAGTTTTATTACAGCATATATCAATAATCTCTAATTTTCAAAATTTTATCGCTTTAATTTAATTTAATTTTCAATCAAATGTAAATGGAACATTTTGTAAATAATTGGGTATAATTGGAAACTGAAAAGTTCTCCCACGCGAAACTAATTCTTTATTTTAGTTTTTTCCACAACTACAAACTACGAGTAATGAGTTTGTTGGTGAGACAAAAAGTATTTATTCAAATGCCGAAAAACCTACAATATATTTGTAAATTGAGTCACCGATTAGTCTTTACTCAATTCGTGAGCTTGCTAACCGATATTCACCCACGTGTTATCTGCCTTTTGCGAAAAAAAAATATCTTAGATGTGTGGCGCTAATTTACAGAATAAAAATTTATGAATGAATTTTTTTTTTACAATTCTGAGATTTTAATCTGTCTCGTAAATTAGATAATCCGCAAAGTCAGCAGCATTTTAGAAGAATTTTCACTCAAATTTTCATTCTTTTAATTGAGGATTTTCGGTTGTCTGAGTTTAATGCACTAAAGATTGATTTTATCGCCAAAAACTTGCATTTATGTGAAACATATGGTCCGCACATGGCAAAAAAAAATAGAAACAAGATTAAGAAATTGTTGCATTCACTCACAAGCCAATCGTCCTTCAAATCTCACAACTTATTTTTTTTTTTCATGTCGTAGTTCTCTTTTTACTTCTCTCTCACATGTTTCGTATTAACTTGAATGTAATTTAAATCAATGAATTTCTTGCCACTCTTGACTGACTTTTTGTCTGTTGTTGCACATGAGGAAATTCTTCTTATTCCTTCATTTATTTTACAATGTAGGGATGAATGCAAAATTTATGATCCTTGTTGTTATTTATGCCTCTTTTCCTTTAACATTTTAAGTGATCTTCTTTTCATGCCATAAGTACTCTTCCTCCCTAGTTTCCAATATTTTCTTATTTCTTATGAATTGTGTTAAAAATTAATTGAAATGATTTTTTTTTTTATTTATATTTTTATTTTGTGGGAAAAAAACTCTTCCTTCTTCTTTTTTAATTATCTCTGTTTATGTTTGGGGAGTGAGAGATGATTTTATAGATTTTTTTGTTCTGTACTTAGACGGTCGTAAAATATTGAAATGTAGGACAAAGGAGATACGCGTTTTCTAAAATATGATTCACATACGTAACAGAAAAATCTTCGAGATTGTGGATTTTATGACTTGAATTAAATAATATTTTGAAAAATGTATGTAAATAGAGCAAATTTTACGATTTTGGGTCATGTGCTGGACATTTTTGAGTGTAAATCGAGATTTTTTTTAAAATTTTAAAAAATGATGGTTTTTAAGAATTTGAAAAGAGTTGACTTGGATTTGACATCAAAATTATCTTCCAGAATTGTACAGGCACTTATCCACACAGGTGAGAACCTTTTTGTAATATAACCTTACAAATTCTACTATAAAATTACAAATTATCGAGGAATTGTATGGTTTTAATCTGTGCACAGTATACATGTATAAACATAAGTTTCAAAGCAATAAAAATCTATCAACACACCTTAAAGCTTATCTTTGCGAAACATTAAATCAAAAATAACATTTACTATTACTTCCCATCTATCTTTGCATGTAATATCGTTCAATACCCTTCAAAAATGCCAATGTTGACCACTCCTACACGTAAACATATTCATGCGTTAATTGTAATGAAATTTGATTCCATGGAAAAAGACTTTTGCATATGTGCAAAAAAAAACTTTATGTTTATGATTTATTGCAAATAAAACGTTTATGTAATGAAAAAAAAAAAAAAATCAACAAAAATATTAAGTGGCATTTATTCAATTAAAATTATTTGCTTCCAACTAAACAAAACACAAAAAAACTTCCGACAATTGCGTGCATTCTACGTAATATTATCAACATATTTATGTCCAATTAATTATTTTGCTTTTGTTCTTCAATTTTTCCATCTGAATGACCACCATAAAATGCAATAAAATCATGTTGATGATGATTAATAATATCTCAATATAATGCTCATCGATGTGATGCAAAACTGGAAACATAAATTTTATGGCGGTTATAGAAGCATAGAGTTCATTCCCATTTAATTGTTTAGAATTTATGTTTGTGACTCTTCTTTATTTATTTCTTCATCTTTCTTGTTTGTCACAAAAGAATAATGCACGATAATTGATTGTCCAGATCTCCACATAAATGAAAAAATGTGTTATAAGCATCTTTTTGAAGAAAATAATTGTTTGGAAGTAAATTGAACAATTAGAGACCGAAACGCTTGAATATTTTTCAATGAATTAGAATTTGTAACGACTTTTTAAAATTTGAAAAAATTTAAAACTTCCAAAAAATTGAATTTTTAACGGTTTTTAAAAAATTCAAAATTTCCAACTCAAAAAGTTCAATTTAAAATTTTTATCACCAAAGTGAAATTTTAAATTATCAAAAAATAAGTCAAAAATCATTATTTTAATAGCGTCAAAACATAAATCTTTCTCATAAATTTGAGATTCAAAAAGCTGTCATCATCTTTAATTTATGACAACTGACATAATTTTCATTCATATTCATGCACAACACCAAATGATAAGTAACAAATTAGTATAGTATTAATTCATTCATGATTTATGTTATCACAACAATATGAATAGTAAGCAATCCATTGCCGTTTGACCTTGTGATCCATGAAATGAGAGATTGAATCACAATTGTGAGAGAACAAATAGAAATTCGTTTTTTTTAAAGATAACGACAATTGTAAACAAAACAAGTAATGTACCTTACGTACAGAAATCCTATGAGCTATTTTAAGGCTTATCGCTCAGTAAAAGTTGCAAGGTGATGATTCATTTAAATTTTGCAGTACAGAACAACAATTTAGTTTTTATCACCAAACAGATTGTTTACTCATATGGAGTCGTTTCTTATTTACTATCTAGAAAAAAACTATTCCGCACATTGCAAATTGTCAAGGCAAATGAATGATGGCAAATTTTTAAACCTGTATGCTGATTTTATTTTTTTTTTTTCTCTCTCGAGTTCGAAAATTTTGATTTTTGTCGTAAAAAAATAAAGACTTCTATGACATCATATATCTCTTCTAATGAATTATCTTATTCACACACATATATGTATCCAAGATGATTGTCGAGATGGAAATAAGAATTTATTAAAAATATTCAAAGATTTGTTTCTCATTCTCATTTTATTGTTAAATACAGAGGCGTTTCTTGTGAATAAATAATATGATTATTTTGTTTTGTATCTTGAGGTATCGCCACCGCACAAATCATTTTGCTTACTTGTTCACAAGGCAATTTTTCACTTTTCACAAGTGGTAAGGTTTTCTTTCAGTAGCATCGTGAGCTGTGAATGATTGAAAATTTCTGTCTTTAAAATTTTGAGAACGTATGAAAATTTGTTGATTTTACAAATATTTTCTCTGTTTGTAATGCATTCTTCTTGAAAGTCTGTGTTTAAACTAGCTTCTGTTTATTGAAACTTAATTTAAATGATGTTTCTTTACACGAATAAATTTTAATTGATGTTTTTTTGAGTGAATCTCTGAGAAATATTGAATTTTCGGAATAATAATACTAGAAGGGGTGAGAAGCTATGTCATTATTTTTTTTTTTTTTTTTACAAAACTTTAATATTCAAAATAAATTTTTCCGTTGACAATCAAGAATTCTTCAAGCTTATTGCATAATGAATTGTTGAGAAACATTCAGAATTCTAATAAGATAGCAATTAATATTTCGCAAGTTTTTTAATGTTTCCGATAATACTTAAAATTAAATGATCGTATCACGATTATGCTAATCAAAACTAACTTGATATAACAAATTGTACATCAACTAAACTTGAATTAATTCGATGAAAAATCGAAGAAACAGTAAAAAATTTAAAAACCGTGTAATTTACACCACTATGATCACATTTTCTCGCACATAAAAAAATACCGCAAATGTCCTTCGTCACTTTACATCGAAAAAAAAAAATCTCAAACTCACCAGCTTCGTTGTTCCTGATGTAATGCAACACTGAAACCAAACATTGATCCATCTTGTCCTTCATGACTAATATAATTTGCGACATCTAAATTAAATGTATTAATATTGTTGACGAGTAGCAGAAGCAGTAGAAGAGATCTTATCAGTAATCCTATTATTCTCGAATTCATTTTGACAATTTTTTTATTTTATAACTTTTTTAAATTCTTTTATTTTATTTTTTTTTTTTTTAATTTTTCTTCACTAATTAAATTTTAGCGTATTTTTTTGCACCATCAAAATTATTTTATCGAATCATCGTTGTAATCCTGGAAAATTGAGAAGAAAAATTTGTAACTTTTTTGAAGGCCAAAATCGCCTAAATTTTTTCTTCTAAATCAAAAAATATTGTGTTGAAATAAACTTTTTTTTTGAATGAATTTTTTTAACATTAAACACCCAAACACACTCGCGAGGCAAGCAAAAAAAAAAAAAATCGTTTAAATAAATAGAAGATTTAAAAATAGATTTTTTTTTCTTTTACTGAATCACGAAGGAAGGAAAAAAATTTAATTTTTCTTAAAAATTGATAAAATTTTCCGAAATAATTCGACAATTCACTTTAAGATTTCCATAAATTTACGCAAATTTAAAACAAATATTTAATTTATTTCACTAATAAATTCTTCTTTAATTACATTTTTTGATAATTTATTAAACAGATTCTTTTGATCACACACTTATTTCCATATATGTGAAAAATAGAAGTGAGAAAAACCCACGAACGAACTACAGCAAAAAAACTAAAAACGGTCTTTACTGCACGACGTATATCCACATTCTGAGAAACTGTTGAGAAACGATGTGAAAGAGGAAAGAAAAAAATATAAAAAAAAATGTTGTTGAGCACGAAAAGAGAGAAAATGTGCAGTGTGCTGAGTCTTGAGTTTTGTGATCTTTTTGCTGTTTTTTTTTTCTCTGTGATCTTCTTATCAGTATGGAATATTTTTGAAGTTGAGATGATTTTTTTTTTGTTGTTTCTCTTCTCACAGCGTGCAGAGAGTGAGATATTTTGCTGATTTTTTTCGGCACTTTGATAAGGAAGAAATTTTATTATTTTTTGTGCAGTCATTATTTTGCTTGTTATCTTGTTTTTGATAAGATATATTGTTTATTGCAGATTTTGATAAAATAATATTTTTTTGCTGATTTTTTCTGTGATGTTACTTTGTTTAAATTTTAAGATAAAAAATTCAATTATACCATTTTTAAGATCACATTTCAACTTAACGTTTGTGGTGAGATTGTAAAAACTCAAATTCAAACGTAACGGTTATAATAATTTTGAAAAAGTCACCATTTGTGGTGAATTTAGCTGAATTTTTAAAAAAGTTGTTTTATTTTGTCTGTTTGTTTTAGTGTTCCTTGAATAAGCTTATTCTGAAATATAGACTTCTAATTTCAATCCAGTTATGTAAACTGATGCTAAAGTCAACTTTTGATTAAGATCCAGTCAGAGAAAAGCAAAGTTAATTTCTAGAAATTGTGAATTTTACTTATTGGAATTAATTTTTACATTTTTTAAGTCACTAAGTAAGCTATAAAGAAGGAGAGGTTTGAATAAACATACAAAAAAACAGCAGAATATCCAACTAAATTTCAAGTTCATGAATCATCACTTCCAACGGTAAATGCGCCACTAACCTCTCAACAAACCATAAATTTTATACTAGATTATAAAGTCAACACAGAATTTTTAATTCTATTAATATTATTCATTAATTAAAGTTTATCAAGTTATAAGATTTAATAGAAAAGTAATAAATATGGCCCTTAATCCACAATACGTTGAAATAGGTGAGGAAATAATCATAAAAATGTGAAAATTTTACATTTCCATTTTCGGCATCATTTAAATTCAACCTTATTTCATAAAATTATAGGAAAAGGATTCGTTGCACAATATTACGCATTATTTGATGATGCCAATACGCGCAATTCACTAGTTAATATGTATAATGTAAGTTTCTGTCATGTGATATTATTTATTTAAAGAGTTTTGATTATTTTTTACGAATTTTCTGGAAGTTCTTGCACAAAATTTTGAAAATTAACATCCAGCTAATGACAATGATAAATTGTTTAATTCTCAGAGTGAGCTCTCGTTTATGACATTTGAAGGTCAACAAATTCAAGGAGCTGCAAAGATATTGGAAAAACTTCAGGTAAGCACATCCAGTGACTAATGTTTATGCTTAATATTAATAAAACTTTATTTTTAGAGTCTCACATTTCAAAAGATTGAACGTATCATCACAGCCATAGATTCCCAACCAATGTTTGATGGTGGAGTATTAATAAATGTTTTAGGTCGATTGAAGGTAAGTTAGTTAGTTCCATGACAAATTAATATGGATATTTAAAAAAGTCACTCTTTTATTGTTGTTGTTGTGATTACTCATCACAGACGGATGAAGATCAGCCTCACGGGTATACACAGACATTTGTTCTTAAACCAATAGGACAAAGTTTTTTTGTGCAACACGATATCTTCCGATTAGCACTTCATGATATGGCATAAATCCATGCTTTCGTGTTATTTTTTTTTTTTAAAAAAAAAGATTTATCATTATAAAAAAAAGATGTCGCAAATTTTACTCTTAATTTATTACTTATTCCTCACACAACCAATCAAAGTATCGCGAATTTAAACAAACAAAAAAATAAATATCACAAAAGTGCGCAAAAAGAAAGACTATTGGATAGATCAAGCAGGTAGATGTTGAATGATCTTGAAAATAACTTTTTGATTTTATTATGTTTTGTTTTATGCTGTGCATCTAATCAATTTCTTTTCCATTAACTTACTGCCTTTATTCTTGATTATTGTTACTTTTATTGCATGACATAATCCGATGAAGATTTCATTTCAAAATTTACATTAATTTATGTTAATTTTGATTAAAGAGCTTAACTAAAGATATTTTGAGTTAATTCTTTTAAAATAAATCCTAATCAAAATCGATAATTCAAATTGTGGTTTATTGGCGCACTCTAAACTAATTCCAAAAAAAAAAAAAACTTTTAAACTCCAAAAATTTACTTATTTTTCGAATAATTTCAGACGGATGAAGATCAACCTCACGCTTACATCCAAACATTCGTTCTCAAGCCTGCAGCTGGTAGCTTCTTCTTGCAACATGACATCTTCCGTTTAGCTTTGCACGATCAAGCATAAATGCTTGATGATGGAGTCAACGATCTTTGAAGTCAATCAATTGATAAAAAATATAATAAAATTAAAAACTCAGCAAGAAAATGAGTAATTTATACGTTTGAAGGAACAACGTTACATCTTTTTGCCACATGAAAAAAATTTAATTAATCTTTACATTATTAACATTTCTTATTATTGTTTTTGCGAAATCGAAAAATTTTTCAAGTTTTTCAAGTTATATTCAGTTTTTTTTTCTCAAGCATCATGTGAATAAAGAAGAATTTAAATTTTTCAAAAAAAGCAATATCATATGGTATCGTTTATTTTTGTTCTGCATCATTTGGTACAAATTTCAGGCTCATTGACTATAACGACTTTGAAAATTCCAAAAATTACCGGCTTTCAATAATTCAAAAAATAACGGGTTTCAAAATTTTGAATGATTCAAAAAATAACAGATTTCAAAATTTTGAATTTATTCAAAAAAAAAATCTCTTTCAAAATTTTAAAATTTAAATTTTTTGAATAGTAAAAATTTTAAATTTAACGGCTAAACTGAAATTTTATGAAAAATTAAGGAGTTCAGAAAATGATTTCTTTCTTAATTATAATACAATGCTTTGACTTTATTTTCTTCATTTTTTAAAATTGTGTGCTTGTTGATTCCTTTTTACTTCAATTTTTTTAATCCTTTTAAGTTTTTTTTTTTGTCATTCAACATTGAAATCACACTACAATTGAAACTCGTATTTGTTTGTTCATCATAAATTACTTTTTAACAATTTACCATAAAATTTCCATCAGTTTTTAGCGCATTTTTGAAAACTTGTTTTCAAAAAGGAAGCTCAATCATGCACTTTGATCGGTCGTTCGGGTCCCAATTATCTCTTGATCTAGACTTCGTAGCAAGCTCGGAATTGTTTTAATAGCTTCATTGAATGTTTTTATTCCCGCCGTTTATATTGAAAAGTCAAAAAACACTCATGAAATAGCTTAATTCATCGATTTTATATTTCAAAAAAAATATGTAAACAATGCAGGGCAAAGCTATGCTGATGAGAAATTTGAATTTTTTCTAACCGTTAAAAAATTTGAATTTTTTTGACCGTTATTTCGGATTGATTTTTTTCTCAGAATTTTATTCTAAGGCGATTCCATGAGTTTTATTAGCTTCGTTTCATCGAGTTATTGGCGGCAAATGTATTTAAAAGTCCTTAAATTTGTGTTTAAACATCTTAATTAATTAACATTTAATTTTTTCATACAAAACAAATATAAGTGCGTTTAGAAATTTGAAAAATAATGGATGTGTTCAGAAATTTAAATTTTTTGCTAATGGAAAATTTTGAATTTCAAAAAACCGGTAAATCGTAAAGCTATTATTTGCATTGAACATTATAAAAATCAATTTTAAAGGAATTTTGATCTTTAGTTTAAAACTTATTATTGAAATGCATTATGATTAAAGAAACAGCAATAGAATTTTAAAACTTGACATTCTTTTCTATTTAATCAATTGCTAATCGCTGCGTCAAAAATGCGCTGAAGTCCCTCGATATAAAAAACGAGGACTTTTGTAATTTTTTCATATTTTTTGGATTCAAAATTGGAAAAAAGAAAGTTTTTTTTTCTAAAAAAAAATAATAATAATAGGGTATTTCCACGGATTGATGGAGTTTCTCAAAAGTCGCTTGTAATTCTTCTTCTACTTGAAATTTTTGAACTTCAACAAATATCGACAGTTACACACAAATAGCTTACAATAAGTTAATATTACAGTTGATTTTGAAGAAATGTTATAAATAAGATCACAAATTGATTCAATTAAGCGTTTAAACAAGTCAAATTGATTATTTTTGGTATATAATTTAACGGTTTTTATCATTTTCAAATTTTTTAAAAACTCAAGTAAACGCTTTTTGTTGGTACATTTCATAAAAATTTCACAAATTTTTCATTTTTCTTCTTAATAAATGTGTTTAAAGTGAATTAAAGTATTGAAATATATAAAAGTAAACACCATGTGCATGAAAACGGCAGTAAAATGTTGTCTGGATGTCTAAATAGTGTAAAATATTAGTTTAAAGTTAAAAATTCCACATTTTGAAATGTACCAACGCTCACTAAAACTCAAATATTTCATTAATGAATACATTTGGAGGTAAGATTTAAAGTGAAATAAGCAGAATTCAGCGTTCTACATGACATAAATTAGTCTTTTAATCGTCTGGATAGCTCTTTTAAGAGAAATTTTAACTCAAAGACGAAATTTTTGAAAAATTCAATCCATGGAAATGCCCAATAATCAAATAAATTATAAATAATAAATTCTAGTTGAATTGGAAGCTTGGATTAGCATGGATGTAGAATTTTTCTTACTTTCTTCTTTTTTTGCTTTGAAAAGCACAAAAAATTCTTTTTAAAATATAAAAAAAAAGTTAGAGTGAATCTTCTATAGTCACAGATTTGTTACATACAAACTTTTTTTTTTTGGTTTCACACAATGTACCCTGTTTTTTCTTTATAAGGGCAATTCTACAGATCGCTGGATTTTTTGAAAATTCAAAAAAATAATCCAAGTTCCTTAAAAAATTAATTCATTAAAAATTGCTATTTGCTATAGTAAACATTTAATTCAACCTTGATAAACATCTTCATTTGTAATCAAAGTTTCATTATCAATAATCTAGCTTAAGTAACAATTCATCATTAAGTTAAATTTTCAATTTTAAAGAAATCATTTTTTCACGGATTAAGCATTTCGTTGCTTATACCTCGACAATTTTTTAAGAAAAGTTAAAATATTTCGCTTAGCTATTGATATTTAAGTGTAAGTGAGCTGCAATAGGGATACAACAAACAAAGAACTATCAGTTAGTTCAATAAAGAAGCGTCATAAGTGCTCATGAGCTTCAAATTAAGCATTCTCAAAAATCAAAATTGACAATTTCCGAAAAAAAGGTATAAGCAACGGGCATAAAAATGAATATATCTTGATAATTAAAGTGATTTGACTTGTGCAATTAAGTTTTAAAGGTGTTAAATGAAGAAATACATAATTGAGAATAGGTAAAGCAAAGGAAAAATTAGTGAATAAAGAAAAAAATGAGTTTTTGTGTGAATTTTCATCTGTAGAATTGCCCATAAGCTACCACTCGTTACTAAGCTACTAGCTTAGTAAAGTTTTTTGGAACTTAAAACTTTTTTGTAATCTTTACTAAGCTACTACCACAAAAAATTTTAGACAAAAATTTTTGAGAATCTAATTTCATTTTATGCTTTAATCTGTCATTAAAAGTCAGATAAAATCAAGATTGTGAGATAAATCCTTAAATCTTATAAGAAAATTGAAAAATTTTGTTTTAGTACAGGATTTTTACTAAGCTACTACTCTTTACTAAACTACTAGGGAGCCAAAAAATCTTTACTAAGCTACTAGCTTATAAAGAAAAAACAGGGTATGAATTTCCAGAATTTGAAGTCATTGAAGAACATTTTCAACAAAAATTTTGAATTTGAAATTTTCAGATTTAGTTGAAAGCCCCTTTGGAATATTTTAATATAGTTAAGTACCCTTTTGTTGCACATTTGTTTTTAATGTATTAACTTCAATTTTAGGTATTTCACTGGCAATTTCAAAGATAATTTGAAGATAATATATGTTTTAAAATGGAAAGAAGGACCAAGATAAAAAGAAAGTACTAGAAATAATTCAAACTCATAGTAAACAAGGAAATTGTAAAGAAAATTCATCAAAATTTCATTTCATTTATCAAAATATTGATTTGTCAAGTATATAATATCAATCATAACAACCATTAAGTTAAATATTTTTAAGATTCACGTCCATTTTCCCCAAAAAAGTTCAAGTATTTCAATCAAATCGTATATTAACAATATTTTGGTGGTACGGTTTATTTGTAAGGTAGAGTAATGGACAAAAATGATTTGAAGAAATTTACAGGATATTTGGTGGTTATATTGAGTGTCTATATATTTTCGTGGTGTTTTTGTCACGAAAATAATAATTAATGACTTAAAAATTTAAAATATTTCAAAACAATAAAATTTCTTAGTTACTAATTCAAATCAGTTACAAATCAACAGTAAATTTCGATCAGATCGCTAATGAAATTTAATTCTTCTCAATCCATCCCTTATCAACTAAATAGCTACGAACATTATTCGGTGTAAAAACAGTTTTACTCAAAAAACTAACAGAAGACATTGGATGAAGATATTCGATAGGAAAAGCTTTTGCTTTTCGTCCATAAAAGCCTTTTGGAGCCATTTTATCTCCATGAATTTCAAAAGGTAAAAGATTAACATGAATATCATTAGTTTTGGAAAATTGAACCTTAAGATAATGACCATCTGTGGCTTTTATCCAATAAAAACCAGCAAGATCAGTAAATGGTCTTAAGTCATAACATCTTCGTATTGCAGTTGATCGATTATAATCGTTGATATTGAAGCTAATATCAATTTCATAAGCATCAATTGATAAGTCATTTAATTCGATGGCATTTTTCAGAGCAGCATTATCGAGCCAGTACCGAACTCCTGTATTTTCTAGTTCCTCAATAAGATATTGAAAAATAGTCTTCAACTTGTCTAAACAGCAAGGCGGTGTCTTACGGTTAAGGTATAAGTAGAATGGCTTTTCATTATAAACCTGCCCGATGCAACTTTTTGTATTCTTCTCACATCCAAAGTAATTTATGTCTGTTTTCATTTGTACTTGAGCAGAATAATTAGTTAAAAGGGATGATGGTATTTCCAATTGTTCAATCAAAACGTCAATTACGTTTCCATCCTTAACATTTTTTAGGATATTTCCTTTGTTATTTTTATCTTGCTGCTTATTTCCTTTATTTCGATTCTTCTTTAAATTCTTTAAACTAGCTGTCTTATCTTCCGGAATGTAATGATATTTTTTAACAACCTTCTTTATTTGCAGTTTCTTATACAACCATTTAAATTGCTCCTTTTTGAGGTTCTTTCTCTTCGTTCGACTATGATATGACGACATCAATAGCTTTTTCCCTCCTTCCGTAAAGGACTCGTTTGAATACACCAGCTAATAGTAAGCATGAATAAAATATTAGGCAATTTAGTAGTGAAATTTGAATAATTTATTAAAAAATTAACACGCTAATTCAGAAGTAAAAAGTAATCACAAAAAAAAATCATTTAATGTTACAATTGTACAAATTGTTAAATGACATGTGAAAGCATTAGTTGAAATTGATTCAACAAGTTCATGCTCATGAAAATCATTCATATGTACGACTGCAGTTATTTGTACAAATAAATATTGTTTGCATGTCTAAATATGTAAAAGGTATAACCTGGTATAACAATATTTATAAACGCGATAGCACTAAAAATAGCAGTGCAGGGGAAATGTCAAATATACCAACAGAAATTGATTACATCATGTTATTTGTACTCAATAGGTACATTACCTTTATGTCAGCAAGTTTTGCTTGTAAATAAAAGTACTCGGGAAATGGTGATTGGAAGGGTTCTGAAAGAAAAAAATTAATATGTATACAATATCAGTTAGCAATATTCCTCGAACATTCATTATTTTTTTTTGCTGACTAGTTGACTTTGAAAAGGGTTGATGTTTATTGTATCTTCGATTGATTGCTCTTTACTTAATTTATCACGTGTGCTTGGGAATTTAACGATCTTTTTTTGAATTTGAATATTCAAAACCATACAAATTCTTTGAATTTTGAAACATTTGTACAGTTTTAGAATTTGAATGTTGAAAACCCGTTAAATTTTATCATAAAATGAAACAAAAAGTATTCAATCCAAGCTCAGCAGGAAAAACAATAAATTTGATTGCAAAAGTTTGCTTACCCAAAAAATCATGAAGCAAAAAAGTTTCCATGAGCATTCCGTGCTTTTGTGTAAACTGTGTGTGTGTGTAGAGAAAATGATTGATGATAATCGATGAGAAATTCCTTCAATAAAATTTCATTTAAAACAAATTCATTTTTTTTTACCATGTCACAATCTAGAGTATTGTTTGTCTTCACTAGATATTCGAGCGTCCAATTTGGTATATCGACATTCATTTGGAAGCAATAGTTTATTAATTTTTGATTAGACATAAATGGAACGATTAGAATTTTTCTAGGATTCTTGCTATATTTGGCATTATAATCATCATCGATATTTTTAATTAAGCGTTGAAAGAGATGTCGTGCATTAGATAATTTAAAATTATCGGGTAGAAAGAGCACATATTTTGTTTGTATGTAATTGAGAGGATTATTTTCACTAGCTTTTTTCGTAATATCCAAATTTAATGGAATAAATTGTACATTATCTTTATAAATCAGTATAGATGATGGATTTGTAGTTGTATTAAATAACGACTGAATAGGTCTAAAAATATTTGGGGGTGGGTATGGTTGCTGATCACTTATAACTAAAATTTTTAGGTTCGGTATGATGTTAAGTAGATGGTCAATTCCACTTTTTAAATCATTATCAAAATGATAGAAATCTCTTAAAATAACAGTGAGTGACTTTTGAAGGAACTTTTTTAATTCATGTAATCTATTCTTATTATTATTTTTAATTGTAGTAACAGAATTAAACTCATTAATTTGTGGTTTGGACGTAAATTTTTGTATACTTCTCTCAGAAGTTATAAAATATTTCCATGAAATTAGGAAAAGTAGAAAATTAATAATCACTATTGCTACTGTCGCAAATCTCGATATCCTTATTCTCATTATAATCCTATATACATGGAACTAAACTTATTTAATTTATTCTTTGCACATTCACATGGCTTACTGAATACTTTTCTGTGCTTTATTTTTAATCTTTTTCAGGCAAAAACTGCTTTTATTATCATTTATTGCAATTCTGTGTTTATAATAATATTCGCGAATGAAAAAGGACGATGATAACATATGCCGAGAATGGAAAATTGTATGCAGATGCCGAGTTATTGAAGACTCTAAAAAAACCAATTTCCATGTGACGTCACAAATTTTTTTGATTTTCTTAATAGATCTTCTTAATTCTTATTGTATCATAATGAATTTCTAGTTGGTAAAACTTTTGTGATAGAAAAATCTAATAAGAAAGACACGTGAATAGTCTAGAGACAGTAATAATGAGTTTTGATAAAACTATCAAAAATGTTGCGCAACTGTCATTTAAAATTTGAATTTTTCATTCACCTTGTTTTACAGCGAATATATTTTGATATTTTTTCTTAATTTTATTAATTACTTAGTTATTCATCTGTTAAACATTCCACAATTAAGTTTATTTTAAAGTGTTTCGTCTAAAGTACTCGAGAATCATTAATGTTAGCTGAGAATGTGAAGATATTTTGAGAAAAATTTATAATTAAAGATTTATTTTGAGTTGCAAAAAAAATGTCAGATT
Source organism: Chironomus striatipennis (assembly GCA_026123125.1). Lineage (NCBI taxonomy): Eukaryota > Metazoa > Arthropoda > Insecta > Diptera > Chironomidae > Chironomus > Chironomus striatipennis. The sequence continues at coordinate 43,430,690 of CM047394.1, forward strand.
GCATTTTATCTGGATTTTTATTAATTAAGTCACAAAATGGTTTCAATATTAAACAAAATCCCAAAAAGGTAAGAATCTTGTATATTTTCATACATCCAGTAAAGATCCAAGCGAGATTTAGTCAAAAAAATTCAATTTATTTCCATAATGTTCTCGTATTATTTATTAGGTCAATTAACTTATATCCCAAAAGTTCTTCATAGAACACAAAATTTTCAATTAGAACAGCAAAATATAGTCATTAATGTTGATTTGAATGAGAACATTATGAGTAGATTTAATTTTCAAGCTAAATACTTGTTGCATCATTGGTATTTCCGTTTTACCTTAAACACATATTGAATGTTAACATTTTCCTTTCCTCCTCTTTACATATAAATTACTCACTTTTTTCTTCATTTTAGAAACGATTTGTGATGCTATTTAAGCGTTCAACTCAAGGAATTGAGCGACTTGAAATAGGTGACAGTGAGACTGACAAAAATCCACGACTTGTAACTTTAGAAAATTGCATAAAAGTTAATTCAGAGCCATCATCGTTAATAATAAATGTCATCACAAAATCTGGTCAAATAGTATTTCAATGTAATAATGAATCTGAATTGAATCTCTGGACGAAATCTCTTCAATCGGTAGCTTTTAATGAAAAATTAAATCATTCACAATCATCGAAACGAAATTCAATAGTAGAATATAATGAATTATACTGTTCATCCTTCTCGGAAGGGAAATTTACATGCACATTAACGCCAACTGATATTACAATCAAGAATAAGTTAGAATCGAAAGATTATATACTCGAATTGACAGCGACTGAAATTCAGTTGAAGAATTTGGAAGATGAAAGTATTGTAGCTAAATGGCCATATAGATATATACGAAAATACGGTTATCGTGATGGAAAGTTTACATTTGAAGCTGGACGGAAGTGTGATACAGGCGAAGGAGTTTTTAAACTTGACAATAATAATCCACAAGAAATATTTCGTTGTATGTCAAATAAAATGAAAAATATGAAAAAGTTATTGAATGGCGATAGTTCTGGGAATCTTGATTGCGGTGAAAATCAATTAAATGCAGCATTATCAATGGAAGCTGGATCACGAAGTCCATTACCGCCACTAATAAATTCACCAAACTCACCAGATATCGATTTATCAATGTCAATGACATCACATGCATCACTTCGTGGCTTTATATCATCGACTGATTCAATTCCATTTATTCAAACACCAACAACACCAACATTACCGCCGCCAGTACTCAATAAAAATACTTCAATAATGCCAATTCCAAATAAACCGCCTAGAAAGACATTGCACATAGTTAATTCTAATGATCGAATAAATACTAATCAGCAGGAGACACTTGTTCAACTTGATTCACCGCCTACACCACCAGAACGAAATAAGTCAATGCTTGATCGATATAGGGATTATGAATGCATAGAAAATATTACAGATGCATGGAAAACATTAGGTATTGATGAAGTTAAACATACCGAGCATGTCTCAATACCTGACGATGAATTAGAGGAATTTGTTTGGCAACGAAGCAAGTCATTTAACAGAAATGAAATTAGAAAAATGTCTATTGTTGATATTAATGAAAATAATCCATGTACTAGCAATTCAAGTACATCAATCAAATTTAATCAAGATCATCAACAAAGTTCAACGACAAAAGTTATGGAAATTATTGATTCGGAAGGTGATTATGATCGATTAGAATTCTTTCCAGCATCTGGTAATAAAATTACATCATCAGGCTATAAGACTATCGTACCAATAATTCCATTACCAGCAAAAAAGAAACCAATTGTATCTGATGATTATGAGATTATTACACCAACTGAATTACAGCCATCAACATCACAAGAATTTAAAACACTTCCATCACCATCAATTGTTCACGTTTCCGAACCTCCTCAATTGTCAGCATCACGTTTAGCTGATGATAGTTATTTAGGATATGGCATTATACGACGTACAAGTCTTCCACAACAATCTGCAAATCTTTCATTTCCATCAAGTTCAACACAAGTTTCAACTCCAGCTGTTTTGATTAGTGACGAGGATCTTTTGAGAGATCACAGCAATAAATACAATCAACTAGAATATGCAATTGTCAGCAAACCTAAAAGGGTATAAATATTTTATTATCACAAAGTAACTGAGACGGAGATGCCATAAATGAAATTAGTCAAATGACTTTAAAAGAAAAGAAAAAAAAAAAATATGTATGAAAAGTATAAAGCAATTCAAGATTTGTTTTTTTTTTATAAGTGACATTCCAATTTATTGTCATTTTTCAGTATTTGAAATTAAGTGCCTTTTTAATTATTATATTAATTTTTTTTACTCATTTTTTTTATGACGAAATAAATGCAATAAAATAATGTTACAAACGATGTCCTTGCTGTATGACTGGTCTTAACTTGATATTTTTCCAGCTTTCAGCATGCATCAGTTACAGACAGTTCAAGCTGATCAAAATGAATTTCTGTAATTCAGAATGGAACTTGTGAAATCATTTTATTTTGGTCTATCATCGTCTTCTATGAATTCGATTGAATTTGTCTTGTTCAGCAGTTTCTCGCCTCTTTCTCGAAGTAGGTCCTCAATATTTGTATTTTGGTCTCTAAACCATTTTAGATTATCAGCTATTAGATGATTATTCTTACATTTCTGACATTCGACTATGACAACTCCTTTTTCGTATGCTAATTTACTAATCATGTAGGAATTTCGCTCATTACACTTTTTGCATGTAAATTGCAAGTACAGCTTCTTAATTTCATCAACTTTTCCTAATTTTGTATCACAGAAGTTTCTACTGGATCTTAATTGATGATTTTGTAATGCTAAAAGGTTGATTTGTTGCCTTCTTATTACTTGACTGCTTTGACAGACTAATCTTAATGCATTTCTAGCACATATTCTGTATATTGAATTCATTTTGACAGCTTATTGTCGGGCATCTAAGTAAGGAATAAATGATTATTTATTTGCACATTTTTTATGAAGAACTTGTAAACAAAAGATTACTATGCTCTAAATTGATAAAAAGGTGATGTATTGAATTGCGATTCATGCTTCTTATTATAGTTTAAATAGCAAATCAATTATTTCATACTTTTATAGAACCTTTCAAATGTTGTTGTTGTTGTTGTTGTTAATTATATTTATTAAGGTCCGTCAGCTTAAAGCTATTCAAAGACCATTTACATTTCCAAATATATGTACATTAATTATTTTTTCACTTTCATTTTGATTTTTTCCTTTTCTTCCAACTTTTTGAGGGCAATTCTGCATTCTTGAGCAATTGCTTCGCTTTGAGACCATTGCGCTTCATTGATCTCTATTCCGTAATCATCTTCCATTTCTTCGTCTGATTGATTTGATTCTTCGTCACTTTCATTCTTGGCAATATTATATTTTAGCAATAAGCTAAAACGAGCTGAATTGTTATTTGGAACTTCTGACAATTCGTCAACGAATTTACAGAAATCATTAATTGTCTTTTCAATATCTGGAATTTTCCTCAACTTTTCTTGAGCTTCAGTCAATCTTTTGTAAAGATTATCCGTTTTCACTGCTTCTTGAAGCTTGTCTGCGTAAGTAATGTGGTTATTGAGCTGTGTTGTAGTCAATTCATTACTGACAATTCTTAAATTTGTCGGTATTGGTTTTTCCTGAACTTTTGGTAATGCTGGAAACTGTGATGTCTCAATTTTGTTGATCTTCTTGATTTCTGTTGTCTTTTTTGTGCGTGATGCTAATATATCCACATATTTTTTATATATCGGACATCCTCGATGATTAGCTGAATGATTTCCTCCGCAATTGCAACACTTAGGATCACCAACTTGAGTTTTTCTTTGACATTCGCCTACTGGATGTTGTGTATCGCATTTGACACATCTTGATGTATATCCACAACCTTTTGAATTGTGGCCAAACTGCTGACAATTAAAGCATTGTGTCACCTTGTTCTTCGGCCTCTTGAGATGCTCCCATTTGACGATGATAAAGTCAATACTGTGATGATCCTTGTTGAGTTGATTAAGATTCATTCTATCAACAAAATGAACTATAAAAATGACTTGATCGTCCTTCCGGACTAAGTCACTGACTTTGACTGCTGGTACACCGCTTCCTTTTAAAATGCTTAGCATTTCATCGCATGAAGTCAAGTAGTAGCCTTTCAACACAAAGCATTGATGCTTATCTGATGGTTCTGCAAATGTATGGAATCCAATTGATTCCTTTCTTAGATATTCGATGAATTTATTCTTGTCCGATAGATTGGAACAAGTAACTTGAGTTGATGATTGTCCTCTTATTCTGCACAGAGGACGACTTGAAAAATTAAGAGTATCCAGCATGACTCTGATCTCCTGTAATGACTTTGGTATGAAGATTGGCTTAGCTGTCTTACTTTTTGGTTGCATTGATTCCATATTTTGTTCCATATCTATTGGTTTGTCGTCATTGCCTGTTTTTGGTTTTTTAACCTCAACTTGATTTTCCGGATTTGGAGAATTTGACTTTTTTCTTCTTCTTCTGGCCGTTCTCATTGTTCCTACTCGAAGAAAAACTTCTTAACTGCTTCCTGATTACTATTCCAGCTTATTATATTCGTAATAAAGCACTAAATTTAATTAATTTAAATTCTGTAAATTTTTTGATGTTTGCACATACGCGGGGCCGAGAACTTTTTTCACCTTTCAAATGTTTTGAACATTTTGGAACTATACAACAGCCAAATATAATTTTAAAAACCATACAACAGCAACAAAAATCAATCAAATTAAATTTCACTTATTAAAATTCACAGCTCATTAACTCACCGTCCAACTTCACATTCATGTAAATATTCGAAAATTAGAAATCGAAAATCGAATTAAACCGTCTAGAAATTACTGGAAAATTCAAAAATCTATAATAACCCCCAGTATAAATGTAACGGTCGAAAAAAATTCAAATAAAAGGTTGAATTCGGAAGATTTCAAGAAAAAACCACAAAAACAGTTCTGATCGCGAAAAATTAGTAATTTAACAGAATTAGTGCAGTCAAGTGGTTAAAAAAGTAATTTAATTATTAAAACAATATAAAGTGAATTAGAGAAAGCCTTTCATATTGAAATTAAGTGTTAAATTGACAAATAAATCAACATAAATTGAAAAATGAGTGTAATTGGAATTGATTTTGGAAACGAATCATGTTATGTTGCTGTAGCAAAATCAGGAGGCATTGAAACAATCGCAAATGATTACAGTCTACGAGCAACACCGTAAGTATTATTAATTAAGTAAATATTTTATGTAATTTTATGAAATTAGTGTTCTTTGTTCTTTTTGTATGTTGAGAGGTTATGTTTGCAAAAAAAAAAAAATGAAATGAAAATTCTAGTAATTTCTAGACTAACATAAACGTTTCCATGACCTTTTTACATACATATTCTTATCGATTATTGCTAAGTCATGAAAATTCTGGATAACTTTGTTAGATTGACTTACCATTATCAAGAAAAATATTTCAATTAAGATAATTAAAAAAATTTATGAGGAGCTTTTTAAGATACATTTATGGATATTTGTTCATGAAAGTAATTGAAAATTAATAATTTATGATTTTAACATTTCATACAAAAAAAGTCGTGAAAAGTGCATTTAATATTTTATTCATACATCCAGATTTGCATTAAAAAAAACTAAAAAATGAGTTCATCATACCTCCTTGAGCAATAAATGCACAATATTTGTCCTTATAAGTCACTGTTTAAGATGATTTTTTTTTCCATTTTGCCAAAGATGAATATGTAATAATGTACAAAACTTGTCACATTTAAAAAAACTGCTTAATCTTTTCTTTGTATTATCAATCTGTTCTGTAGAAATCTTTCTTTTATCAATTTTGTAATACATGAGAATAATGTTTTTAAGTCATTCAGTCGTTCGGCTTCGTAATGAAATTATTATAAAATCTGATGATTCAGATTTTTCACTTCTTTTTCTTCTTACGTACCAAATATATCTTCTCTCTCTTAATGTTTTCACAAAATTGTGGGCGTTTGATTTCGTTTACATGAAATTCATGACGACGATATTTTAATATATATATATAATATTTAGACTATTGAATTTTGGACAAAAGTTGCTCATTTTCTAACTAAAGTTGCTTTTAAAATTAGCCACAAAAATAATATTTATATTTCACACACATTCTTCTTAATTATTACGGATTATTACGAAGTAAAAAAAAAATCTAAATGTGCAATTTTTTTTTGTAGATCATGTGTCGCATTCACCGGCAAGAACCGAACGCTTGGAGTAGCGGCAAAAAATCAGCAAGTAACAAATATGAAGAATACAATATGTGGATTTAAACACTTGCTAGGAAGAAAATTTAAAGATCCAGTCGTACAGCAAGAAATAAATCATTTACCGTATCGTGTTGAGGAACGTCCTGATGGTGGTGTTGGAATTTGTGCAACTTATATGGATGAAGAACAGAGCTTTACACCTGAACAAATTACGGCAATGCTCTTTACAAAGCTCAAAAATGATGCGGCTGTTGCTTTACAGGCACAAATTTATGACTGTGTCATAACTGTACCATCATATTTCACTAATGCTGAACGAAAAGCACTCCTTGATGCTGCTGGAATTGCTGGACTTAACTGCTTAAGGTTAATGAATGAAACTACAGCAACTGCATTAAGTTATGGATTCTATAAGACAGATTTGCCAAATCCTGATGAAAAGTCTCGTAATGTCGTCTTTGTTGATTTTGGACAAAGTGCTATTCAAGTCTCTGCTTGTGCATTCACTAAAGGCAAATTGAAGATGTTAGCATCAACATCAGATTTAGTTGGTGGACGTGATTTTGATAATGCATTAGCAAATCATTTTAGTAATGAATTTGTCACTAAATACAAAATTGATCCTCGAACGAATAAAAAGGCATATTTACGTTTATTGACGGAAGTTGAAAAATTGAAGAAGCAAATGAGTGCTAATAGCACAAAGTTGCCATTAGGTATCGAATGTTTTATGAACGATAAGGATGTTTCATCCTCAATTCAACGTACGGAAATGGAAGAGATCTGTGCTGGTCTATTACAACGTGTTGAAAGTTGTATGAGACGTTGCCTTCAAGATTCAAAATTGACATTAGAGGATATTCATGTCGTTGAAATTGTGGGTGGATCGAGTAGAATTCCAGCCGTTAAGCAACTTATAGAGCAAATTTTTGGTAAAACTCCAAGTACACAATTGAATCAAGACGAAGCCGTTTCACGAGGCGGTGCATTACAATGTGCAATTTTGTCACCAGCTGTTCGCGTACGAGATTTTAGTGTTACTGATATTCAACCATATTCAGTTATGCTTGCTTTTGATAATGAAAATGGTCAGAGGACTGACATGGAAGTTTTTCCAGCTCATCATGCTGCTCCTTTCAGTCGCTTATTGACTATGTATCGTCGTGAGCCATTTGCTATTACTCTCTATTATGCTGATCCATCACCTTGCCTTGATCCATTTATTGGTAAGTTCTTATTAAAAAAAACCGTTAAATTAATTTTTGAATTTTTTTTTTGAAAAAATTTTCAAATTTTTAAAAAACCGTTTAAATTTGAATCTTAATTAACCGTTAAATTATTTTTTTTCCTCTAGGTGAATGGCAAGTAAAAGATGTTAAGCCATCGGCAACAGGAGAAGCTCAAGAAGTAAAAGTCAAAGTTAGGATCAATCACAATGGATTATTGCTTGTTGCTAGTGCTCAAATGGTCGAAAAGAAAGAAGTCCAAGATGCTGAACAGAACGGTGCAAATGAAAGTGAAGCAATGCAAACAAATGCTCAGCCATCTCCAACTGAACCAAATGCACAAGAAGGACAGCAAACTAATGAAGCAATGGACACGACACCAGTTGATGTAAGTCGTGTGTGTGTTTTTTTTTATCTCACAAAAACCTTTTTTTGGTAACTTACATTAAGAAAAAAAAAGAATTGAGAAATTGTCTTGCTTACACCCTAATATCCTTAACGTATTTAGTAATATTTTTCACATACAATGGTGTCTCTGGAAGATAACCATCCTGCTGATAACTCTCTATCACTATTTTTTATTTTGACACAGTTTTGTCTAGAAAAAAATATACCTTAATTATGTACAAAAAAAAAATTATTGAAAAACAAAATTATCCAAAATTCGTCCAGTTAAAGAGTTTCTTGTACTAAATATCCAATGTCTTGATATATAGGGTGCTAGCAGTGATGACGAAATTAAAAGTCCCACAAAAGAGCACGAAAAAACAGGGTGGACGCATCGTATCAGCAGATGGTTCTCTTCGGTACGTTTTTGTTTTAGCTTTTGTGAGCCTTTAATCACCTACTGCATATTAGTTCTTTAATACATTAAGTTTATCACCAAAATTAAGTTCTCTTCCGTTTTTATTATCATTTTTATTTATTCTGTCTTTCTTGACATTTTGTGTGACACCTTAGAATGACAAACTTTTTAGTTCATATTTTTATTATTTTTTTTTTTTTAGTTCTCACTGTTTTTAGAATAGTTTAAATCATTCTGTGCGAGTTTGTTGATTCCTCTTGACATTATTAATTTATATATTTTGTTTTATTTTGTTTTCTACAGGATGATAAGAAAAAGAAGAAGGTTTCCAATAAAATTATTGAATTGTCCATCAATGCCCGTACTCATGGCTACTCTCAAACTGAATTTGATAAATTCTTTGAACTTGAGGTGAGTTTTGAAATTTTAACGGTTTTTTTAATTTTGAATATTTTTTTTGTGGTTCAAAATTTAACGAACATTTAAAATTTAAATTTTTCAAAATTTTTTAAAAAATTTAACGTTAAAAAAAATTTTTAAGGGCAAAATGATCAGCAACGATCGTCAAGAAAAGGAACGTGTTGACGCAAGAAATGCATTAGAAGAATATGTTTACGATATTCGTGGAAAATTACAGGAAGGAGGAATTCTTTACGAATATGTAGCAGATGATATTCGTGATCAAATCTGCGTCCAATTAGATGATGTCGAAAATTGGTTGTATGAAGATGGAGAGTGCTGTGAACGTGAAGTCTATAAGAATCGTCTTACTGATTTGCATCAAAAAACTGACCCAATTAAAGTTCGACACGATGAATATGAAGGACATCCTCAAGCATTCAACGATCTCGGTCATGCAATTCAAATGGCTTATAAAGCAGTTGAATTATATCGTAAAGGCGAGCCCAAATATGATCATTTAACTGAAACTGAAATACTTAATATCAGTGAACAAGCTGAAAAAACTCAAAAATGGTTTGATGATGCAAGAGGAAAGTTGAGTACAATAAGAAAAATACAAGATCCTCCAGTAAAAGTTGCTGATATTCGACATGAATATCAAACATTAACAACATGTGTTAATTCTGTATTAAATCGACCAAAACCCAAACCACCAACTCCTCCACCAACAACAAAGCCTGAAAATAATCAAAATGGTGCAAATGAACAGAATCAAGACCAACAACAACAACAACAACAACAGCAGCAACAACAAAGTTCGGAACAAAAAGAATTGAAGGATGATAGTATGGATGTAGAATAAATGAATATTTTTTTTTTCATCTAGGATACAAAAAAAAAATTGTTTAGCGCAAATGAAATAATTTTTTAACTGGACAGCAAAACAAGAAAATTAATCGTAAAGAAAGAAAATAATAATTAATAATTAATAATAGACGTTTATGACCCTTTTTCTACAACTCATCGATTTCTTGATAATAATCGTTAAATATATTCCTTTTCACAAAAAAAAATCACACACACACACTATCGCGTAAAACCAATTAATTATATTATAATTATTATATTTTCTAATAAGCTACTCTGCTTTGGAGCTACAGACTACAGATCGATGAGTAAAATTAAAAAAATCTGATGAGAAAATTCAATTTTGAAATATTTTTAGCCTGAATAATTGTAATTCATTAAATAAATAATAGAAGGTGTAATTTAACTGGGGATAAAATCAATTAATATGGAACAATTTCTGCCATTTCTCAAGTATATCTTAATTGAATCAATAAGTGGATGTAAATCCACCACAAATAACTTGTTCATGTAAACTCTCGATGATAACATTAAATGCGATAAAAATTCTTCGTTAAATAATTTAGATAGTATCTGAATTGATTTTTTTTTTCATGCTTCTTATTTAATTATTATTATTCGTTTTTTTTGGGAATATCAGAATAGCACATACCTTCGCATCTCACATTCATTTTTTTTTTTGTATCTTTTTCGCTCATACAGAAACTTTTTGCGAATCATTTCAAGTTCAGTGGGTGCTTTCTAATGTGCTTTTATTATCGTACATTATTAAAGCAGGTTATTAGCTGTGGCTATGATTTTGGTGTGGATAACATTTCTAAAAAGAATGTTTTTATCAAGAATTGGAATAATCAGTGATAAGCACTACTTCAATAGTGTAAGGAAAAATCTATTCCAATTCATACTAAATTTTAGTAGATTTTTAGCTTTTAACGTACTTTAAAAATTCAAATGTTTAACGGACTTTTCAAATTTAAATTTTTTATTTTAATTTGAATATTTTTTAACGGTTTCTGATAAAAATTGTATGGTTTTAAATGAAATATCAAACTGTTGTAGGGTTCTTTTGTACATCACAAGTTTGACGTAAATTTTGATTGTGATTTTATTTATTCTTGAGCAATAGTCCAAAATCAAAAAGCTACATCTAAAATACCACTGACTTAAAAACAACGCAAATGTTTCTGTAAAAAAATTAAAATGATGAGTAAAATCATGTAAAAAAAAAAAATCTTATCTAAAAAAATTGTCATTCCAGGAAAAAAGAGAAAAATTGAATTGATGTAAATTTTTATAAATTTAAAACTATTTAATGAAAAGCATTTATTTATTCAGCCTTCAGAGAATCAACTTTTGCGTCACATTAGTCAGCGAAAATACAACCTTTTTCTTTAAATTGATTTGATAATTTATATCCTTTCCTGTTGTTTATGTAATATAAAAAAAAAATGATAAAAAGAAAATCACACAAGAAAAAATTGTTTATGTAACCTTAAATTAAAGAAATATATTAAAAAAAGAAGAGAATAAAAGTGCGAAGGAAGTATTAAGCAAAAATAAAGAAAGAAATTCATTTTTATGTTCCTTTATGTCGTTGTTTACAGCTCTTGTTTGGTATATGGAAGGCAGTCAACGAAAACAACTGAAGCAGAAACATTTTTTTTTTTATTACAGATTACGTTTTATGTGCAATGAATCCTTTTAAGTCTGTGGTTGGAAAGTCATGGTCGTCGTAAACACCGGCTTTTTCCTACCTATTATTCATGATTTCGATTTTTTTTTGTGTCTAGGCAATTATATTAAGGGGTTGTTGATGTCGTAATCGAAAGGACGAGACTGAAATTTTAGTAAGTTTTAATATGATTGCTGATTATTCAATTTGAATTTTAAAAATTAACGTATTTTTTGTAATTTTGAATTTTTTAAACCATTCAACAGCTTGATTTTCTACTGAAAGCTATATAACAGTTTTGTTTTACTCTAAAACCATATAACAGCGTAAATTTCTACTGAAAACTAAGCAACAGAATGAATTCGTTTTGAAACCATACAAAAGTTTAATGAAATTTCAAAAACCATACAACAGTTTAAAATCTTTTCAAAAACCATACAACAGCTTAAAAATTCATCAAAAAATATCATGTAAAAAATCTTGAAAAAAATCATTAATTTTAGCTGGCAATTCTCCTTTATGAATCCACATTCAATTATCCATTTCATTCAGCTCTAAGGCACACAAAAATACTGAAAAAAAAAAATCATATGAAAAGGTTTTCAATTAAAAACATATTTTCACATCCATAATTTATGAAGAAAATTTTTGTTTTATTAATTTTTTTTTATACCCTGTACAGAACTTCTATCCTACATGACAAAAAGAGTATTCCCTGGAAGGAATTAACAGAAAGATTTTTTTTTTTGTTCCTCCATCAATTCACATGTATATAAGCTGTGGTGCTGTTTTTAAGTGCTTTTCTTGTACACAAAACTATTATGATCATGACTAATAATTTCACACATTAACAGACATAGTTTTTTTTCTTTTTTACATCCTATTGTGTTTACATCCATTCAAGAGATAGATTATTTGAATATATAGCTTTTTTATATTTATTCAACTGCAGCTTTTCCAATTGTTGGATTCTTAGTGTGTTTGTATGTATGTATGTCCATCTCTCTCATGGTTAAGCAATTAACATGATAGGATAAATATATTATGGATTTTTACTATTATTACTGTTCGTATTGCATCAACAGTGACTATATATCCATATTCATACAAAACATTCAATTATATTGCAAAATTGACATTTTATGTGATGTGTAATGCGAGTATATAGGTATGTATGTACTTTGTAGTTTTACCTTTTTGTCTTTTCTTAGTCTCTAAAAGAAGCAAGAGTCTAATCGTGGGTGAATGATATTTTAAACTTTTTCCTCTCTTAATGCTTAATTTTGTTCTTCTTTCTTTTCTTCCTTATACAATATATATTTTTTTAATATTTAATACTTTTTTTTTTCATTTTTTATTTTTGTATCTTCTTCATTTCATATTTTATTTGTTCTACTATGATGATGATGATGATGAGTTCATGTACTTTAATTAAAATCATGATGAATATAATTTTTTTTTTGTTTTATTTTTCTTTCAGAAAGGAAATAATTACAGCACCATCAATTGAATTTATAATTTTTTTTAATCTTAACAAAGTAAAAAGAATATAAATTTGGTCAATTTTTTATTTTATTATAAATTTAGAATTAAAATTTTGATTTAAAGCAATTTTTCAAACTTAATAATTTTTTTGAGATAAAGTTATTCGGTTTTAATGATGATTGATAAAATTTTTGGATTCCTTAAGAAATAATGAAATTTAATTTTCATAAAGTCAAAATTGAAATTGATCAATCGAGATTTTGAGTTTAAAGTTTGAACTTTTTTCAATTATCTAATAATCACATTTTGGCTAAATCACTAGCCATATTTTAAATTCTTTCAAAAATTATGAGCTTTTAATAACTTTCAAGCTCAAATTTTGTCAAAATGAAAAGCTTTCAAACATTAAATTTTGATCTTGTTCCAAAAACTTCATTCCGGATTCTTCAAAGTAAAAATATCAAGATTCAAGTAAGGGTTCCCGAAGTCTCGGTCTCGACAAATTTTCGAGACCGAGACCGAGACCGAGAATTCCCGGGAAATCCCGGGAAGTCTCGACTTTAATTCTACACTATATTTTTGAAATTTTTTAAGTGTTTTGCAATTTTCATAGCGTTTTCATGCTTGTTACAAATGTCTGATTTTAAGAAATTTCAAAAAGATAATAAATTTTTGTTTTTTTAACACAAAAATTTATGAAAACTATGAAGATAAAAACTTTTTTCCTTCATATAAATCTTAACCCACCTTTCATACATATTTTCAGAATATCAAAAATCAGTTAATTTGTTCACTTCATAAGTAGTAAATGTTAGTAATATTTTTAAATGGGCAAAATAAAAAATCTATTTTTTTAAATAAAGTTTTAAGAATTTAACTGTTGAAAATTTATTTTCAGATGTGCTTTTCTCAACAAAAAAAAAGAACTTAGATTATTATTTGTTAACAGAGACCGAAGTCGACTTTTTCGGCTTAGCTTATTTTTGTTTGTATGGATGAAATTAAGCCATTTACAAAGTATTTTTGATATTATAACTGTTCCTTATATTATTAACTAGCAAATTGTATCATAATTTCTTAATTTTCATTTCAGCCGATTTTAAGCCGATCGGCTTATTTCTCGGCTTAGAAAATTTAAAAGTTAAATTTTGAGCTTAATACTTTTCCAATCTTATGAAATAAGACTCAGAATAATAGAAAATGACCTTAGGAATAGTTAAAATATCTAAAATACTTTGTAAATAGCTTAATTTTATCAAAAAATGCAAAAAACGAGTTAAGCCGAAAACTTCGGCTTCGATCTCTGCTAAATAAAATTTAAATTTTAATTTTTTAAATCTTTTTTGTCAGCAAAACATTAATTTTTTATTGCCCAAATGTCTATTTAGATATATTTAAGTATCTAAAAAAATTTTAAATAAAGATTTAAAATTTTTTTCCGAAAAAAAATAGAAATTTTATAGTAAAATTAATTTTTCTTGGTCTCGGGTCTCGGTCTCGAGAATTTTCCGAGACCGAGACCGAGACCGAGACCGAGAATTCCCGGGAATTCTCGGTCTCGGTCTCGGCATCGGGAACCCTTAGATTCAAGTTCGAAATTTTGAATTTTTTGGTATAGGTTTTGTTTTTTTTTTGGTATGGAACGAAAAATTTAGGAGGGGGGGTTGGAATTTTTTCTCAAAAACTCTTAGCAAATTGAAGAAATTTTCCAAAAAGAGGGGGGGAGGAGAGGGGTTAAAACCCTCAGAACATTTCCCTGGCTACGCCCCTCCAAGATTCAAAAAAAATTCTCCTCTATCATCCAAGATTTGCATCAAGAAAAATTCTTTAAAAATCAATCAACATTTTGGAAACTTGGGAAAATTTATTTAAATACTTCACCAAATTCAAGACCTTCAAAAATACCCAAAATTTAATAACTAAATGTACTTAGTTAAACGATTTCCGCTCGCAACACCAAAACACACTTTTTATAATTGAACCATTCATTGAATCGGTTGACTTCAATAGAAAATGAAAAAAAAAAAAATATCATCAAGGTCATTCGTACTTTTCCATCCATGTGTACTGAAAAGAGAAAAGAACATTGACCTTGATAACATGGTAATGTAAACACAGATGAGCTTCATATCGTCTCTGATATCAGATACACATTAAAACAGCATTTTTTTTTCCACGGAAACTCAAAGACCATTAAAACAAAATTTAATGTGAGCGATTTGGGCTTGCCATGCCTGTTTACACTCTAATTAGTGACTATTTTATTTCATGGGAAATTTATTATCACGTGTGCTTCTCCGAATTATTATTATTTTTATCAATCATCATCAAGAACCAGTTAGAGGAATTAGTCATCAACATGTGACATCATCTCATCATTAAAAGTCTAGTTCAATTAAATTAAATAATTTTTTTTATTATTATTCATACTTTTATTTTATTTTTAATTTTATTGGAATGTTGAATATGCTAAGCAATAATAACATTTAATACCATGAAATATTTATTTTGTTTTTGTTTTTGTTCTTCACCAATTTTTGGCTTATAGAAAGTCTAACAATGATTTTTTCTTTCTTTTGATCTAAGTTACTTTATTCATGCACAATAATGTTTTTATTCTAAACAGAAGAAGTCAATTCTTGGTTTTTTTTAAATATCATTATAAATCAATATAAATAGGCAATTATAGAAAAAAAAAAATAAATTTACAATCGATTGTCATTAGTTTATAGCTATTTTAGCTCATCTCTATAAAGGTTTTATGTAATTTTGATTAACAGTGAATATTGCCTTTTTTAAAGGATGATGAATAATAACATTAAATTACTTTTTTATTCTCACTGGAAATTGTTGAGTTTGAAGGTTGTGAAGCTGTTTATCTGGGATTTTTTTTTTTATTTTTGCAAAAGTTGTTTATTGTGATGGATTTGAGACAAGAGCGTAGCCAGGAATTGTTTTGAGGGGGTTTTCGCTACTTTTCAACGTTTTTTGGTTCGGATCTGAAAAATTCAATGATATCTTGTGTAAACCTCACGAAAATGGGGGGGGGGGGGGGGTGTTTGACCCCCAAAACCCTCCCTGGCTACGCCCCTGATTTGAGATTAAGAGACTCGAGTCTTTGGAGTTGACTCTTTGGGATAAACATAAATTTAAGGAGATATCAATTGAGTCGGTCAATATGCTTGTTGTATTTTTTTGACTTAAAGCTCATAAAAAGCTAAAAAAATCATATTTACGGCATTCTAAGTCCTAAAATAAAATTTAGACTTTTGCAACTTTTATCCAAAACAGAGTTGCAAACAGATATCTGTGCACAGATGAAAACCGTACAATTCCTTGATAATTTGTAAGGTTTTTTGAATAAAACCTTACAAATTCTAGAAAAAACCTTTCAAATTATCAAGGATTTATACGGTTTTCAATTTTTATCCAAAACGCGATGAACTTGAAATGTAAAATCCAAAAAACGCAAATTTTGAGATCAAAACCTCTCAAATTTACATTCAACAAACCTTCAACAATTTCCTAAGAAATTTTTAAAAATTTTAAAACAAAAAAATTTACAGAATCCAAAACAAATGTCCAATCATAAATAATGATTTAAATAATAAAAATTTAAGCAATTTACAAAGAAATTTGAAATTATATTCAACTTTAGTTATTTTTTTTAAGTTTCTTTAATTATTTGGTTCGATATCGCAATAAATTACCCTGATTCGTTGAATTCTTAGGTATTCTCTCGTACAGATGATAAAATTATAATTACTAACAATAATCCTAATTCGTTAAAATACAATTATAATAAAAATATGAAAAATCTTAAATTTAATAAATCATTAGAGTCAAAAATTAATAATAATAATTTACAACATTGTTGTAGTATTTTTCTCGATTCCATTAGATGTTGTCGTCGTCGTCGTTGTTGTGCACTCTTGAATCAACTCACGAAGCCTCATAATTTCCATACTTGATGCCTGCAAATCACCCTGAAGGGAAAGCTCACGTTCTCTCAATCGCTTAATATCACGTTGACATGTCTGTGTATGGAGAGGAGAGAAAAGAGAAAAAAGTACATAAGTTAGATTTAATGCGTATGAGTCATGCCATTAACGTCATCTTACCACAAATCTTAACAAATCTAATTTATCACACTTTAGCTTCGTTATTTCCTGCTTCAAGTCATCGATCTCCTTCTGATGGGCCTCTTGTTGATGTCTCATCTGTTGATTTGTCATTTGTGCCTGCTCTGATGATGACATTGATCCAAAACCAGGATCACTGTCAATATAACGATGTTCAGCATCATTTAATGTCTCTAATTCCACACTATATAAACTTGAGTTGTCGCTTTGTTGCTCATTCGAGACCTGCATTGATTCACTAATTTTGAGATTCTTATCATTATTATTTTGTACATTTGTCGGTTGTGATAATTGTGATTGTAAGTGATGATGTGTTACGTGAGGTGTTGGAAGTGATTGTTGATGAATTAATTTACTCGATGTTCCTGGCGATTTCTTCTCCAATGTGGCCATGGATGAGCTTGATGATGAGAAATTACTTGATGATTTTGATGATGGAGCTCTGTTAATCTGTAAAAGATGGAAGTAAAGAATGTTAATTAATTAAATTACAGATCATTGTGCGCTATTCATTAAAATTTTGTTCCTCGTTCAAGGTAAGCGATTTGTGTGAGCGACAAAAGCGTAAATTAACCCTAATTGGCATAATGTAATTAACACTTTCTTTCTATGAATATTTTATGCGACGGTGATGCTTAGATTTAGCAGTTAGAGGTTCCATTCAGTTCTATTGATTAAGTTTTTATGGAGTCAATTTAAAAGTTTTTTTTTCTCTTTTTTTGCGGAAATTGAGTGTGAAATTATTAATTGAGGAACATTTTAATGGTGAATTTGACACGATTTGTGATTTTTTGGAATTGATAAAAATTGAGAATTAAATGATTTTTAATTTTTTTTAAAAAAATAATGAATTTATAACGGTGTTTTTAAAAATTCAAAACTTTATTTTAGAAATTCAACTGCTTTTCAAACATTTAAAGCATAGTTGAAATACTGCCACATGTATACAGGTTTGAACCGTACATTTCCTTGATAATTAGCAAAGTTTTTAACAAGACACTGTCTGGTTCTCACTTGTGTACTGGTGTCTGCTTTGCAACTCTGATTTTAAGCATATTTAAAGTAGTTTACAGCTTCAATGCTAAATAAGGAAAAAAGTCAAAGTTCAAAACATGCCATGACTAACCAAGAATACATCATCATAAGCTGAAGTTAATAACTTGTTTAGTTCGTGCAAAATGACGTCAAGAAAGCAATATTAAGTCATTAATGAATAAAAATAAATCTTGTTTGAGTTTAAACCCTACTTATGACATTCAATAATGAGTGAATTTTATATTTATACAAGGGAATTTGAAGGAGATTCAAAGTCTGTCGAATCAAAATTTTATGTTCAATAAAAATCATGTTACTAACAATCAATATATATATATGTGTTCATATAGAAAAGTGACAGTTATTTTTTTAAAATTTTTGAAAAAATTCACTAACACTATCAAATTTTCAATACAAAAAACTGAGCAACTCAACTGAGCTATGGTCGTCGCATGGTCGTCGCTCAGTTGTATGAACACATATATATATATTGCTAACAATAACCAAATTTGACGAACTTTCTTTTCACTTTTAAGCATGATTGATACTCTTGACAATAAATACTCAAATTTCATGTTCACAGCAGAGAAATGTGACAAAAAAGAAATATTTGCAGACTTGAAAGGTACACAAAATAAAAATTCAAATTTGGTGTAATTTATACGATTATTACAGTATTGACATATTTGTTACAATAAAAATTTATGAGTGCTGATTCATATGCCTACAACACATGAAAAAAAGAATACTTTTCAGACGACAACCACATAAATTTTTTAAGCCTTGAATCTCAAACGACACGAACGTGAGTTATCCAAAATCTAATTTCATTTTATTTTCTGAGAATTAGAGTAACAATGGAATGGATGGAACCACTACTTTTTCATGCGAAGAACATTATTTTATATATATTTTGGAAATAATGATGCTATCTTAAATAACATCTTTTGTTAATGGCTGGAAGGCTTTAAAATTTCAAATTACGTTCAAGATCAAAATTAATTAGAGAAAATCATCATTTGTATGTAAATGTGTCAATATCACATTATTATCGTTAAGATACCGAGAAATGAAATTTCACCCCATTTCCGTTGCGAAGCTTGAATTTTAAAAAGTTTATAACAAAATTCGTCTGACTGTCAATTTAATTGGAAGTTTGATATTTTTTGAAAATTTAAAATTTTCAACCGTTTTTTTAAATAATTTGAATTAAAATTAAAGATTTTTTTAAATTTTGACAGTTACAAATTCTGAATTTAAAGCTTTTGTCTTTTACAATCAACAACTATTAAACTGCTAAAAAAGTAAATGAAGTTACTTACATTTTGTTCAATTTCAAAGCTTATTTGGTTTTGATTTTTCTTGGCATTAGGCAGCGTACACACATTACTATTTGTGACATCAGCCGTTGACTGTGATCTCACACGAGATATTAAAGCCTTCTTAACAGTGTCAATAAATCGACTTGCACCGGTATTTTCAGATTTCTGACTTATATCTTTTGCAGGTGACATTGGTGGAATCAGAATTTCATTGCCTAAGAAATTTTTGGTCTTTTCTTTTAAGTCTTCGACGAGATTCTCGAGAAGTGATGATCTTGTACGATATTCGAGTTTTGCAAACTTTTCTGCCTTATAGCAAGCATTTTCGGCATTAATGAGCTTCGTTAGTAGAAATTCTTTGAGATTATTTTTGCTGATAATTCCATTTCGTGGAAGTGGAGGTCCAAAAAATGGCACACCGTCACGAGCCGCAACTGATATCTTGTATGACTTGTTTGAGTATGGTTGAATGACAATGAATGCGTGTAGAAAATGAGATGCAATCATGTCTGGTGAAAATGGTGTGTTTCTCTCTTGAAAGACAATAGCCACGATGTCATTTCCGATATGTCGCTTCCTCTGAAGCTGTTGTGAGTCGCCATTAGTGTAAGGAAGCAAGGTTGACACGTGGAACATGATTTCTCGATCTTGGAATACATCATAAATTGCAACATCACCCGTGTGTCCATTTTGGATGTCAAGACCACCTCGATATCCTTTATGATCCTTCAATTTAATCTTTTCACCCAAAATATTCAAAAATTCATCAAATTCAGCCGTCGTTTCATTATTGCCAAAAAGTTCCTCTTCAATAGTCTGTCCAAATTTCTGATACAAAACTCCAAACTTAAAATTTACAACCAATTGATGCTCATCATATGCAGCAATTAAATTAGACGCTAATGGACAAATGATCGGTAAAAATGTATCAATTTGAAGCTGTTCATTTAATAGCCTACTAATTTTCACTGGCGTTGCATTATCGTCCAAGCAAGACGTTGGAATGATTTCGTGCATTGTTCCACTTTTTAATCTCAACAAAATCCTCAAATGTGACTGATTTGCAATTAATTCAGGCTTTATTGACATCAACGCAGGTCCATGATTCTCATCAAATCCAATTAAATTTGAATGCTCACGACCATAAAAGTGCAGTCTGTAGCATCGTGCTGAATCATTTGCCTCAATTTTTATCTCAAACTGATTCTGTGAACCATCATGATCATTGTCATTATCATTAATTTTACTTCCATTATTATTATTATTATCATTAAATCTGCTACTTCCATTCGACTCAATCTCATCCTCATCATCAATTTGACCACAATCTATCCAATATCCTCCATGTGGTGGCTTCACAATCATTGGTAATTTTTCATGATTTCTTGTCATACTTAAAATCTGTTCCAATAGCAATTTGGTACTTGTACTTTGGTATTGATGTTGTGAATTATAATGATTCATTGCAGGTGACATCGGAGGTGAATTAATTGGTGTATTTGTCGAATATCTCGTATACATTTGCGAGACTCCTTGGTATTGTTGTGATCCATAGCTCTGCGACTCATAATTGTCGTGATTGTCACGTGTAACCTGCGAATATACAAAAAAAAAACATTGCTGACATTAATCTCAGGGTTATAAATTTTTCTTATTATTCTATGTCTAATTTGAATATTATACAGAGCATTTGAAATAATATCGTAGCTTTAAGATCATGATTTGCTTAATGATTCATTTGGTTCAATAAAAATTTCAGAGCATGAAGAAACAAAAATTGAATTTCCTATTTGATTTATACTCCGTATGTTTATTGAGTGTATGTACATTAATCTTTTTTTTTTGTGTAAAGTAAAAAATGAGGTTGGTAAGAAAAAACTCATTGTAGGCGAATGACTGAAGTGCATTTTCAATTTAGAATAATTAATTTAAGTAGCTTTGCCAATTAGGTAAGAATGTGTTAAAATGTATTAGAACGTGTTCTGTATTTTTAGCTAGTCGATCAATGTGTAATTGAATTTAATCAATTTATATAAATAAATACGTTTGCATTGAGCATATTAAAGTAAGATACTTATAAAGTCAAGTATGTGAAAAGAATTGAGGGATTGTATTTAATTGATTTTAGAATTATACGTACAAGATTTACGTACAAGTTTGTTCATAACAGTTAAGTTTTTCATTTTTAACTGTTCAAGTTAAATTAAGTTTTTAAAATTTTCGCTCAAGCTTTACGTACAAGCTTAACTCACAAGTTTTGCGTACAAGTTTAACGCATAATAATCATGTACAATTTCTTTGCGTAACATCAGTATGTAGTTTATATCTTCAAATATCAAGCTTAACATTTCCATTCCACACCATATAATCTCAATAGACTGTCTCATTTGCATAAATATTTAATTTTCTATTTCAAGATTAAGTCAGTCAGTCAATCCTCTGACAGTAGTCATACTCAATTACAAAAAGGCCATGAAAAATTGTATAGAATAACTCACTAACGATGAGAAAAAAAAAATCTTTACCATTTAAGAGCTCTTATATATTTATTCATTTATACTCTTTAATAATGTATCGCACACAATATATTTTATATTCAATTTGCATGACGTAAGTAATTGTGCGAAGCTGATGATGTGATCGATGAAATGTGTAAGCATATTGAACATATTACTTGGTAGTTATTAACTGAATGGGGTACTCTCGAAATATTTGTGTCATAGTGTGGCTGAAGTACCACGGCATGTCATGTCCAAATGTTCTGAAACTTTGCCAGAATTAAGTCCATATTACGTCCAATTGCGTCCACCAAAAATTTAATTTCGTCCTACTTCCTGTATCTGGATACGGCAAGTCAAATTTTTGGGCACTTTTGCCTTCGTACTTCAGGATTTAAAACGGCATGATTTCTTAAAACTAACTTTATGTGACATATTATATATTAAAATTGATCTACTAATTACGTCCAATTGCGTCCCGCAAAAATTTTTTGGAACCGATGTCCCTAACGAAAGTTATGGCTACTCAAAGTTTTGCTTGTGGACCAAAAAATTTTCTACCTAGAAACTGATGATTTTCACAAATTTTTCTGATCAAAAATTAATAAACTAATTATTTATTTGCCTTCGCTATTTAACGCGTAATATTATTTTCAAAAAAGTTTATTAAAATCGTGATGCTTAAAAAAAATAAAAATTATCATTTAAATAAGTGATTTTTCATCGATTTTCACTCTTTATTTCACTTTTCACAAATTTTTCTGACCAAAAATTAATAAACTAATTATTTATTTGCCTTCGCTATTTAACGCGTAATATTATTTTCAAAAAAGTTTATTAAAATCGTGATGCTTAAAGAAATAAAAATCATCATTTAGATAAGTGAATTTTCCAAGATGGTTGCATAATGATCCATAGCTTTAAAGTGACATAAGTCAGTCGTGGATGGTCAAATTCAAAAAATGATTCCATATTTATAATCCTTGAGAAAAGTAGATATGTTTAGACATATAATTTGACACTAAAAAAAATATGAAACTTTTTCATATTCAGGTACGACAACAAAAATTGAACTGCCATAAGTCTGAAATGTCAGCATAGTCGTAAATAATTCTTTTATATTTGAGTTCCTGAGAAAAAGGAGATGTGATTTGATATATAACTTGACCAAATCATCAGTTTCAAGGTAGAAAATTTTTTGGTCCACAAGCAAAACTTTGAGTAGCCATAACTTTCGTTAGGGACATCGGTTCCAAAAAATTTTTGCGGGACGCAATTGGACGTAATTAGTAGATTAATTTTAATATATAATATGTCACACTAAAGTTAGTTTTAAGAAATCATGCCGTTTTAAATCCTGAAGTACGAAGGCAAAAGTGCCCAAAACTTTGACTTGCCATATCCAGGCACAGGAAGTAGGACGAAATTAAATTTTTGCTAGACGCAATTGGACGTAATATGGACTTAATTCTGGCAAAGTTTCAGAACATTTGGACATGACATGCCGTGGTACTTCAGCCACACGTGTCATAAGCATAATAAAAAAGTAGTTCACATTAATTTCAATCCATCATAAGTGATGACTAATTTGTAAGAAACTAATGGTACAGGAAGGAATAAAAATAATCATGCTTATTTGCGTACTCAGTGATTTGTCAAAGTTCATGTTTTCCTTTTACATTAGCTTTCATTATAAGCATGTAAGCAGTTGTATATGTGTACATAAATAGTAAGAAAATATTTAGAGAGAAAAAAGAAAAGAAAAGTGGGATGTAGAAGTTTATGATTGAGTCGTAAAGTGAATAAAAATATTATTATTGTTTATTTATTTTTCTTCTTAGTAATGCGTTATTGCGATGAAAGCAAGCTGTTTGGGGAATTTATCTGTGTCTTTTCGTCTGCGAATGCAATTTTCATTTTTTTCTTCTTTTTTTTTTTGAGAAAATTTAAGTCAAACTATTTGTGCGATGTCTATTCAGATACCATCATTTGCATGTCAATGACATTATATTGTAAATTTTTTTTTTTGGTTACTGAAAATATTTGGTGGATGTTGACTCTCACTTTTTACTGATATAAAGCTCGACATTTGGCTTCGTGTTGGATTATTTTGGGCTAATGAACTGTTAAAATGAATTTGGAATCGCACAAGAAATTTTTATGATGTGAAAATTTTTTTTAAATTCCCTAATGGCTAGGATTTTAATAATAAGTCTGATAAAAACTCATAGTTATAAGTTATAATACTTTACGAGGAAAACAAGGGGTCTAAGATTTTGTTACAATCCATATAAAATTTTTTAAAATCCTACAAAAAATTTGTTACGTTTAAGGAGCGGGGGTGTCAAAAATTGTTATGTTAAGCATTATGAATTTAACGAACGACCCGTTAAAAATTTTTGGAAAGAGTTTACCCCCCAAAAAATTCAATTTCATCCTAAATTTCAACCTAAAATTCTAGAAATCAATATTAAATCTTACTATACACCTCATATTTTGCACTTTGAACATTTTTATAGACTGCACTCAGAAACGTCTTCATTTGATGATATATACGGATTTTTATGCTCGTTAGACTCTCAAAAAGCTATGAAATGTATTTAAGTGCAGCTTTGATCTTTAAATATCTGAAAAACTTTAGATTCTTTCAAAAAGATTTAACTTCATGACTTTATGGCTTTGATAAACTACTTGGAAATAATCAACGAGTCACAGTTTTATTACGTTTGATATTTAAAATCAGGTAGAAGGAAATTGTGTAACTGAAAAACTTTTATAAGATCTGACTGAAAAATCTCAATTTATGTAAGGTTCTATATTCAGCAACCTGCTGAAAGTTTAAGGAAGTACTCATTAAATATTGTAAAAGAAATCAGAGCCTTTGTATTGAAGTTTAGCTGATAAGATTACAAGCTTCAATTGCCTTAGTCTATTATCCACTTAGGTTTATGATTATTTGCCAATTTCTTCTAAAATAAACAAGATATTTAAAAATAAATCACTGCTCATAATTAAGTATGATAACGTCATTAAGAGCTGAGATAGTATTTAAGAAAACACTCGTAGGCAGCAGTCTGAGTTGAGAACTTTTTAATTGAATAATAAACACAGAAAAATGAAAATTTTAACCTTTGATTAACAAAAATGCGCTTGAATCAACATGATGAACATCTTCCTACTCAATAAATTTTATATCAATCCTAAAGAAAGTGAAAAGTGATTTTGTAATCTTGACGAAAATAAAAGCAGAGAAAAAAAAAAATGATCAAGGCGACGATTAGGCAAGAAAGTTTAAGAAAACGAAAGAGTCACAAATAATAAAATCAAAAGTAAGTGAAAAGAAAAACTTTTATGTGTCCCGAGATGTGCGACACTCTCAGTTTTAAAAATCTTGCTCGCTTCTATGTTTGAGATGAGTGTAATAAGGAAGCAGTTTAGCGCGCTTGCCATTCATTTATCATAATCACGAAAAATTTCACTTTTATTTCGTACATAAAATTATATCCACGAATGAAAGAAAATTACACATTTCGGGCTATTTGAATGCAAAAATAGAAGAAATTTTTACGTTACACAAATTTTTTTTTCTTTCTCTCTCTTCATTTTGTGTCTGTCACAGCTAGCGTCTTTAAATATAAAAGTCATTCGGCTTGAATTGAACATGAATCGAGATGAGAAATAAATAAAAAAATAAAAAAAAACTAGTAATGAAGCGGATCACGCTTCATGTGCATATTCACACCGTTCCAAAACTCTGTATCGGGTCAGCAAAGCTTCGCTTTGCATAAGTTTGAAGATTAGGATTCCATCGGGTCAGCAAAGCTTCGCTTTGCATAAGATTGAAAATTAGGACTCAATCGGGTCAGCAAAGCTTCGCTTTGCATAAGATTGAAGATTAAGTCTCAATCGGGTCAGCAAAGCTTCGCTTTGCATAAGATTGCAGATTAAGACTTCATCGGGTCAGCAAAGCTTCGCTTTGCATAAGATTGAAGATTAAGTCTAAATCGGGTCAGCAAAGCTTCGCTTTGCATAAGATTGCAGATTAAGACTCCATCGGGTCAGCAAAGCTTCGCTTTGCATAAGATTGAAAATTAGGACTCAATCGGGTCAGCAAAGCTTCGCTTTGCATAAGATTGATGATTAAGTCTCAATCGGGTCAGCAAAGCTTCGCTTTGCATAAGATTGCAGATTAAGACTCCATCGGGTCAGCAAAGCTTCGCTTTGCATAAGATTGAAGATTAGGACTCGATCGGGTCAGCAAAGCTTCGCTTTGCATAAGATTGAAAATTAGGACTCAATCGGGTCAGCAAAGCTTCGCTTTGCATAAGTTTGATGATTAAGTCTCAATCGGGTCAGCAAAGCTTCGCTTTGCATAAGATTGCAGATTAAGACTCCATCGGGTCAGCAAAGCTTCGCTTTGCATAAGATTGAAAATTAGGACTCAATCGGGTCAGCAAAGCTTCGCTTTGCATAAGATTGATGATTAAGTCTCAATCGGGTCAGCAAAGCTTCGCTTTGCATAAGATTGCAGATTAAGACTCCATCGGGTCAGCAAAGCTTCGCTTTGCATAAGATTGAAAATTAGGACTCAATCGGGTCAGCAAAGCTTTGCTTTGCATAAGATTGATGATTAAGTCTCAATCGGGTCAGCAAAGCTTCGCTTTGCATAAGATTGCAGATTAAGACTCCATCGGGTCAGCAAAGCTTCGCTTTGCATAAGATTGCAGATTAAGACTCCATCGGGTCAGCAAAGCTTCGCTTTGCATAAGATTGAAGATTAGGATTGATCGGGTCAGCAAAGCTTCGCTTTGCATAAGTTTGAAGTTTAGGACTCCATCGGGTCAGCAAAGCTTCGCTTTGCATAAGATTAATAATCAAGCCTTCATCGGGTCAGCAAAGCTTCACTTTGCATAAGATTGCAGATTAAGACTCGATCGGGTCAGCAAAGCTTCGCTTTGCATAAGATTGCAGATTAAGGCTAGATCAGGTCAGCAAAGCTTCGCTTTGCATAAGTTTGAAGATTAGGATTCCATCGAGTCAGCAAAGCTTCGCTTTGCATATGATTGACAATTAAGTTTCCTAAAAAAATCGAAAAATTTCACATTCGGACTCAATTTTCAAGCACTAATTGATGTTTTTGGACATGACAACGTATGTACGACTTTTAGATCTAATTATAAGCTACAATAATCACAAGTTTTTAGAATTTTTAATTCTGAGTTGTAGGGACAGGAGGGCAAAATGTCCAAAAAATGCCGATTTTTTGAACTTTTTCGAGATTTTGACTGACTAAAATAGGTTTAAAAATATTTTTGGTATTTTCCATAAAAGTTCTCGCATTAATTGATCAAAAACAGAAAATTTTACAAAAATCCATCCACACAGTGAACCACACGAATTTTTCCAAAATTTAGGTTTGTGGGGGGTGTACTGGTGACTAACAAAGTTTTTTTGTATTTTTTCTCAACAAAACTTCATTTTTTTATTGATTCTGATCAAAAAAGTTTAATTCGCAATTTGTGTGAAATTTTTTAAATGTATTTTGCAATAATCGGCTAAAATATGCTTAAAAAACACACTATTTCGTTAGTTTCTCAGATCCATCTACATGGATCGGCACCAACGTGTGAGGTGCACATTTGAGTGATAATGCGCACATTTTGAGACATTTTTGACATAAAATGGTTTTTTCGTATTTGAGTTCTGCGAGGAACAAACTTGCTTGTAAGCATACACCACCACTATTTGGGGTCGTGTCCGGAGGCATCAAAACCTTTTTCAATGCGGTTTTTTGTATTTTGTAGATAATTTTGAGGCCGAACTTTTCACACCGAACAGTTTATGAAAATTTTGAGTTTTGGCGCCAAAAAACTAAAAAAACGATTTTTCAAGTGTATCGAAATCAATATATTCACAACGTGAAACGGTGTGAATATGAAAATCGTGAGTGAGGTCATTAAGTTCATTCGTTGTAATAATGATGAGAAATAATAAACTTTCTATTTCTAATTTACTTCATTTAAACTAAATGGAACACCTAAATACAATAAAAAGAAAGAATCTCCTACATATTCATAATGACATAAAGTGCTCACAATGGACCTATTTTCGTTTCTTTATGAGCTACACTTATTATACTCAATTGAATTTATTCGTACTGTGCTTTATATTCTTCTTTCTGTAAATTGTTTTGTATCTGATTTTATTGTATAGTTCAGAACTATATCAAGAAGATGATTACAATATGTGCATTTTTTTTCTCCCATCTTAACGGCTTTGTGTGTACTCAATTCCATAAAAATAAATTAATATTTTGAATTTATCATAAATTTCATATTTTTTTTGGGAATTGATAGCTCAACATAAATTTGAATAAGCATAGAAATGAATTTAAATATTTGACGTGAAATTTGATATGAGACATAGATAGAGTGTATGTATCATAAACATAAACTCCAACGAAATAAATAATGCATTTTAATTCACTCCCATACATGTAAACAATAGTTTATGTAGATTATCAAAATGCGGGCGCGTTCACTATAGCTAACATAGATAAACGCATTTCAATTTCCTTCCATAGTGCACTCTCGAACTATTAACTTCATCATTTCTAAACAATTTTTCAAGTACTTAGCTTTGTCGGAGCAATTGGCAACTATTTTGTCGGAAGTCGCTCAATTTATGACTCAAAATGTACACCTTTGACCCTGAAAGATTTTTTTTTGCTGTTGTAAGTAAAGCAGATTAATGATGAGATCATCTTTTTTGGAATGGAAATGGAAAGGTGACTAACCCATAATAAGCTTGGCCATCATTAAAAATCGTCTGGTAATTGTTTAAGTTTAAGACTAGTTGCTACTATGGGCTATGATGAGCTGCAATACCTCAATGATTTTGATTCATATTAATTTTGGAGGTGAACGATGAAGTTTGAATCTCAGTGGAGATTTCAAGAATTTTATTGGGTTTATAATTAAGTTGTTTGCAAGTTTTAAGAAATTAAATGAACTGAACTTAAATGGCTTACAGATTAGACTGTTGTGGCTCTAAAGATGCTTTGTTTTTGAGGGTTCTTCAGTATCCAGATTAATAAAATTGGTCAGCATTTTGCCAAGTATTCAAACAAATTTTGATAGTTTTTTTAAAGATTTTAAGATTGAAACTAAAAATTGAATATAAATCAGGTTCGATTCCTTGCTGAATATGAATAGTTATAAAAAATAAATTTTGATTCTTTAAATGGCATCAAAATTAAAAGTTCCCAATGTTAAGATCGAAATTTCAAGAATCTTCAACTAAAATCAAAATTATGTAGGTTCTAAATTGGGATCATACAATGAAAGAACCAAACAAATCATACCCCAATTGAAATTCTTCAGCTCTTCATAAACAGATCAATAAATAAACAAGCCTCTTACAAATAGAATTGACTATTTGCATTCAATAAAAATGCGCTATGTACTTTTCCGTACACACAAAAAATGAACAATACAGTCTATTTTTTTTTTTTAAAAGATCAGATCTGCAAAAAATCATTTCATAATTTTGACATTAAGAAGGAGTAAGAAATCATAATAATAATAATGCTTGTTTGTTAAATTATAAAAGAGAGACCTTTTTATGCAAAACTGAATTGATTTGGCTCCAAAGTTAAAAAAAAAAACACACCCATAAAATACATATTTTGTTTAGTCAGTGTTGCCACATTTCTGTTGGGTGTGAAGTCTCAAAATGTGTTTATATAAAAAAAGAATATTTTAAATTCATCACTTTAATTTGTTTTTATTTTTTTATAAAGCTGCGTTTCATTATTACTCATGCCCATGTTATACATATTAGTAGTCACAAGAGAAAGTCTCACACCGTTGAGAGCAATTCCTCGTGAGTGACGCAAGATTTTGATATTTTCATTTTTAGCATGAATTCTTTTACATTTTATGGCGAATTTACAGATTTCATAATAGAAATGTACAGTCGATCTATTTTTACAGTTTGCTGCTGTTAACTATGCGTGTAAAGTGTTGAACGTGATTTCCATATAATTGCCAATTGACATCCTTAACTCAGGCAGTGTAAATCATTCGATTATCATTTCCTACTGCCATTGCACAATTTGCAATCGTGTTTGATTGAATAATATGTAGACGTACCAGAATTAATATAATAAATAAAATTTTTTTTACACTTATGTTCCTCGAAGCTGTTCACATTTTTTCACATCCTTTATTTCATTGCTGTCATCATAGCCACAACATGTTTTTTAGGCACGAGAAAAAATTTCATAATGTAATATATATTGACAAGAATTTTACTTCCTCTTTTAGTGCATGGACAGACTCTCAATAATTTTTTTATTTGGGATTTTCCGTTGACACTTGGATGAGAAGATATGAAACTTTTGTAAAGGAATTTCCTCAATCTTTTCTCTACTAGCTTTAATTATATTAAATGATGAGAATCTTTTATGAGTTATGGAAATTTTACACCCGATGAAAGAAAATGTGTCACTGACTCTCTTCTTTTTAATTGATAAAAAAAATTATTAAAATTTTTTAATTAATTTGAAGTTTCTGTTGCATTTGAAGGCTATAAATTTACATTCCAATATGACAGAAATAAATTCTAAAGAAATTAACATTTTATAATAATTAATAGCCATTGTTGAGTTCTTTACAAAATTACGCGATTTTCATATCTTTTTATACCTGATTATATCTAAATTAAATTACATAAATAATAATATCTCCATTAAGCATAATAAATTCAACAAACAATTAGATAATAGCTGTAATTAGCAAAACTCAAAGAGCTATTATACCCCCAATAAAAGAGAAACATTCCAAGTTTCTACTCATTCAAATTTATTATAGAATCGTTTATCGTCACGTCATATTGATCCAATTAAATTAGCATTTAAGAAACAACCAATAAATATCACTAATTCTATTTCCAATGTTGCTTCAACATTGTAAGATTTATATTTTATAGCGTGTTGAAATACACGATGATTCATGTCAATGTTTTCCAGGTGTTTTTCTCATCATTAAACCATATAGATTTAATCAAAAATCTGTTTTTCGTTTCGTCTGTTTCAATTTTGTTGCCACAAGCCACACAACAACATGCAAATAGAAATTTATTGAATAGTGATTGGAATTAGAGCGCATTTTTTTTCTTTTTCCCGAATAGATTCAATTGAAAATGAAAATTGTATTTTTAAGCAATAAGTAAACTGTTAATTCCTGTTAATTCAATGTAAAATCAAATTAGATTTCATATTTTTTAAGCGCTAAATCTTGACTAAACCACAAAAACTGATAAGTTAGAAAAACTCCGCATAAAATTTGAAATTTTGAAAAAAAATTTTTTGGTCTGAATTTATTTTAATTCTGATTAAAAATATGAAAAATTGTTGTATTTTTTATATTAAAATAAATTTTAACTTTTTTATTAAAATAAATTCGATATATTGCTAGTATATGTTCAATGATAGTGTTTAGTTTGAATATACATAATGGACAGAGCTCTGTTTAAAATAACGATCATTAAACTTAAAAGTAATGAAACAATCAATTCTTCCCAAAGTAAATTGAAATGCATTTAGCTTAAGAATCACCTATATATATATATACACATCTATATATATATACATCTATATATATATATATATATATATATATATATATATATATATATATATATATATATATATGGGCAAATCTACGAAAGAATTTTTTGTTTAAAATATATATTTTTTGTAAATTTCTCAAAATCAGCTTGATTTATCCGATTCTTTTGCATCTAGGATTGTTAAGAATAATAAATGCAACAATAATTATACAGTTAAAGTACTATAAACTGTCTAATTGATGAGTTATTTAAGTTTAAAGAGCGTTAGACTGTCAACTTTTCCAAAATCAAAATTCACAAATTATCATTTTTCTCATTAATTAATTACCTTATATTAAAGTATTGATACACATTAGATTACGTTTTTTATAAGCTTTCAATATGTGTTTATATTATTTTGTTGAAATGCTTCATTAAAGAGATATTTGTAAAAAATAGCGTTAGACTGTCAACTTTTCAACTCATTATTGCAAAACACAATCCTAGTTTGAAATGAGATATTCCGTTAAAATCGATATGCAAATCAACTATTTTAAGCTTTTCAACTAATTTATCTCAACTTAAGTAATCATTGCTGCAATGATTAATGATTCTAAGATAAAAATATTAACCTACATAATTTAGATAATAAATTAAACATAGCAAACTTTTGCTTTAACGGTTTTTTTTTTTAATTTTGCAAGTTGAGAAAAATTGTTAGTCGATTTTCATAGTTCCATTTATTCGTAGATTTGCCCATATATAATTCCCAATTCCATACACCATAATAAGTTCAAGTATGCAACATAATAATTTGCCTAATTCAATAATCACAGCACAGAAAACAATTTAGTCAAATTATAATTTTCCACTAGCTTCAAAGAGCTTCATCGCAATAACTGTATTATATAAATGCTAAATACCCCAAAATGTTATTCACACCATAATCCAATTTGCGAAACAATGCTAAAAAATATATTTTTGTGTCTTGTATTAGAATATAAAACAGCGTTAAACCTTTTTGTTGTTTCTTTTTCCTCTCTTATGAGAACAAACTAGTCAAATAGCAATAAATTAGAAAAAGAAATAGCTATTCAAGGACAATTGTTGTTTCTTTAATACTCAACAATATTGACCTAACACATTTTAATGTGTCCAATTTTTTCTTACTCAACTAAGTGAGACAATTGAGACAATTAATTTTTTTTGGAGAGACTTAACGGAGATTTTCGTGCATTTCGTCATGTGGAAGGCAAAAAAAATCAAAAATTCATTTAAATTAAATGACAAAAATGTAGACATTTTAAGCATAAAAAAAATTGTCAAAAAAAAAAGATTGAAAAAATCGCATTTTGGAGTCGATTTGATTTTTTAGCGAACGTTTGCTAAAAAGAATGGGCAATAAGTCACTTTGGTTGATTGTATGGTTGAATGGATGAGTTGCAAGGTTGCTAAAAAAATATTAGGCTTGATTTTTTTTTCTATTCATGATTTGAATGCTGGCAATGCTTGAAGGAGAAAAAAAGCCACAATTTTCCAGCACTTAATTTGTTTGTATTCTCAATTTTGCATAAAACGTATTTTGTGATGCTTGACAATGAACCATTTTTGTTGGCTACGTAAAAATTTTCTGTATACAGATTTAATAGCGTTAGCTTGAGCATGTAAAGACCATATCAATTTTCATGCCATGAAGTTTTGCATGCAAACAGAAAAGCACAAAACTAGAGCACACTCTGAACTCAGCAAGCTTGTTATCTATGAGAAAGTTAAAATCCAAAAAGCCATATCAGATTCAAATTTTCAACGCAATTCAAACATTAGAAAATATTTTGCAAAAAATTCAAATATTTGATTAAAAAGCGCCTCATCATATCGTCTGTACAACTTCCTCAATATGCTGTACAGAAATAATTTCTTTCTGTTTTAAAAATACTCTACGTAAGCTTATAATTTTTATTTTGCATGTTAGTTTGTCTTTCTTTCTCTCTCTTCAATTTTATTTTTTTTTTTTGTACAATATTTGTTGCCATCTTTTAATATTTCATTGTGTCTGTGATGTCATGCAATATTTTCTTTTATGACTCAAATAGACTTTTATTTAGACAGCGTGCAAATATGAGTGAGGAATAGAAAGAGAAAAGAGATATCTTGACAGTTTATTTTTAGATAGAATGAAAATATTTTTTTCTGCTCATTTTGTACTTTTTGCATAAACATTATGTTTTGGATCAGTACTGTTATCCAGACAATTTGAAGGGGATTATTCATTTAATTCGGAATTTTTGAAGTTGAGCTCATGATATTTTGCAGGATTTGCAACAGATTGTCACTTTTTGAATACAGTGTTTTCATGTTGATTTCAGATGAGTAACAGCTCAGACAATTATGATTTTGGAACTTATTAATGATCGCAATCTGAGTTCGAAACTTAATAGAAGAATTTTTAATTAAAATATTTGAAACGTGACCAATTATTCTCACACTATTAGAATCAAAGAGATACCCAACACCTTTTCAGTTATGTCAGAACTAACAACTAGATGGGAATTATCCTATAAGCACTAAATCTCTCTAAATCCAGCAAAATACTCAAATCTCAATAGTCAAGCATTCACAAGCTGTTAAACATTCTTATACAGCTTCAAACCACATTTGATCTCAAACGTTAAATTTCCTTAATTTTGCTGACGCAAATGAAGAAGATTAAAATAGAAAAAATATAAATAGCAACATCCTAAGTATGGATATAAACAGAAAATGCAATTATTTACAAAGAAATCAAGCATCACGACTTGGCAATAGTCATTCCAGATTATGCATGCCTTAGGAAAGAAAAATGCTAGAAGACAACACTGCATCTGATGTTGCTCTCTCTAATAATCATGGAAACATAGATGATGGAGTTAAATTAATTCTCTGTGCATTTTCTCACTCTGGCACGTCGCACTAAAATTATTTCATTGATTTTTTTTTTGTATGTAGCTGTTGCCATTCCTCTTATGATGATGATAATAAAAACATTATGTACATTTTAACACGCATAAAATATAATTCAATGTAGACACCGATTATTAAATTATACATTAATTTGAAATGAAATTAAATTTAATTTTCAAATAAATTGCCATTGTTAATTGTTAACTGTTTCCGAATGGAAGCTCGTGAAAGCAATAAATATTATGATGATGAAGGATTATGATGACTGTATTTATACATACATTTTCTACTAATGAACTTATAATTAACCTGCCATTTTCTAATGTCACAACTTTGCATGATTTCAATCAGTCCTCCGTGATGAGACATTTCGATTTTTATTACACTTCTTTTTTTTCCATATTTTCATTTTTTTAATGTTGATGTTGATGTTGTTTCTATTTTGATGAATTTCTCGTGTGCACACTACAATCATGAGTATATGTCGACATTAACATTATTGATTTGTAGCAAAATGTCAGTTTGAGGTATATGGTGGGTAAGTTTGAGTTTGTGGAATAAAATAGTAATTTTCTAGCTTGTGGCAAAGGTTGTTAAGGTAGGCACATTTATGGGAAATTGTAGCACTTACACATATTACTTCTTTCTGTTCAAATAAAAACTGACCCACATTTGTGGATTTATTTTTCTTTATTTTTGCTACACGAAATTCAATAAACCAGTTATTTTTCGCATGCCTTGTTTAATTCTCTCATATTTACTTTTCAATTTCTGCTGTTTCGTAGAGATTTAATCCATCAAATTGGTAATTTTTCATTTTAATGCATTAATCCCGCCATGAAGAAAACCTATTTTTTTGCATTAAATTTTTTAAACAAATTCATCATTTATGTTGACTTTTTAACCCAGCATAAATTTAATTTTCACGCCTGAATATTTCATGCATAATCATCAATTTCACTCAAATATCATGAATGTTGATTTTTCAGCTTGTTGATCTCGCTCACTCATTTATCTTCTTCCAATTTCCTTCAAGATTTGTTGTTAAAATAGTTCAATCTATGCGTTCATGTTGATTTATTTGCGTACGCGCGAGAGATTCTTTTCATAAGGTTTCTAATTTCCCTAAACTATTAAGTAATCCAGTTGATGTGTGGGAAGTAAAGTTTGTGTAAAATATGGGTCAAAATATCATGTGAGCAATAGATCACTAATTTATTGTGATTTATAACATTAATCACTTACACATTACACAACCTATGAATGTGATATTTTGTAACAAGTTTTTTTTTCGACTTTTTTTTTAAACAAAACATTCAGTCTTAACATTTGTGACAGTGTGACTCATGTTGGACAATTTACGAAGTTTCTGCCTCTGAATATTAATGAATAAAAAATTGTATTTAGAAGAGATTTTGCATATTAAATTTGATGACTTAGTTGTGTATTTTTAGACATTTTTGAAGACATGGTAACAAGCTGTTGAGCCAACAAGCTGGCTTAGCATTTCATTATGTATATTTCTGCTTAGTATGAATCTTGTTCTTCACAGACAATATTTTTTAATTATAAAAATGATGAAAAGACTTTTAAAAAAAATATTGATTCCATTAAGCATTCTCGTTTCAAGTTCAACAAAAGCAATTTGAGAAGACAAAGAAATTGAAATAAAATTAGAAACTTTATGGAAGGGCTTTTGAGTAGCATTTGGTTCTTAAAATGGCTGCATAAGTTTCTTCATTGTGATTTTTTTTTTTTATTATTACAATGTTTTCCGAGAAGCTACAAGAGAACTTTTATCATTTGGGAATTTAAGGCTTTGATTATTTTTGTAAATGGAATTATTTGCTCGAGAACATCATTTATTTCTTACTCGTGTTCATTATTTATTTAGGACATAGAGGAAGTCTTGAGTATTGGATGTGATTTCTTTTTAAATTTACAATTCTTAATAAAACTGATTTTAGAATAGAATCCTCAATGGGATTCAAACTTATAACATATACATTTCTGACCTTTTAGAATCTACATTAATAAAGGTAAATTAGAACTCTGAAGCTACATATCATGTTATATGGACGTCATTTATTAAAAGTCCCAAAAAAAAAAATTAATTCCAGAAACAAAAATTAATTTGGCAATAAAACGGATTTTTTTGCCGACCAACATTTAAGAACGGATGTATGAATGGACGCAAATAATAATCTACTAAGAAACCTCAAGCATTCCCAAACATATTCACTGAAAATTGAAGATAACATTCATCACAAACAATGGATTAGAACAATCTATTTTTCCATGAAATTTCCCCCACATGGATTTTTTTTATTAGATTAGTTTACTTAGCGTAGGTATAAAATAGTAAATCCATTTAGAGAGAATATTATATTATGTGAAAGAGCACACAAGTGTTCGAAATAAGAATACGATAGAACTTACTTCGGAAGCGACCAAAAGAGAGAAAAAAAATTGAATTCAAAATCTTACTCAAACAAATAAGGAAAAAAATAAACAGTGAGATAAATGTATACACTTAAAATCACACGAGAAAATTGGAAGAAGACGATTGTAATGTAACGAAATATGTTGAGCATAATAAATTGTCGAAGAACAAACGTACAGCACCAAAACGTGCTATTCTCATTACCATCTAATCTTTTAAAAGAGAAGAAATAATGAAAATTAATTTAATTTGCTATTTAGAGTGAAAATGGCAGAGTATATCACATAATTTCCATGTAACAGAATATAACGTAAGTGTAAAGAACGAGATCGTTTACGATTAATTTGTTTGCTTATTTCCACAAAAAAAAGCAACTCGAATGTGATTTTTTTTTATTTTATTTTCACAAGATATGTGCGAATGAATGTAAATATTTGCCAATTAAGAGTAAAAGAAGGCGAAAAATAAGAAATTTTTGCTGTTCTGCTTAATGACTTTAAAGCTTCTGTTTGAGAAAAAAAAGAAATCACACGATATTTGAGATTGAGTTTAGAAGCAAAATAACAATAAATTATTCTCGGGAAAATCGCAAAAGAATGAAAGCAACAGGGGTTCATTGACATTCTCAATTGCCATTTAATGAAAATTGCTTAGCTATTCAATTGTTATAAAAAATAAAAATAGAGGAAGAAATTTAAACTAAATCGCGAATTAATCATGAAACATTACGATATACATGTGGATGAAAAGGAAAAGATAACATGCTTTTTTTCATCTTGTCGGCTATGTTTATGTTTGCCAAACCATTCCGCATAAGCTCTGATTTTTTTTATCTTTCTTTTTTTTCGTTGTACATCCACATCCACATATGATTGTATTCAATTTACTCGCGAGAGTTTATGAACAAAACGATAGCGGAGCGATGAAACAAAAAAAAAAAAAAAACAAACAATGATACAATTTAATAAAGACTATTTTTTAAAACTTAATACCAGCTGTTAAGCACCACCAATTTGATCTCGTAAATTGAAAAAATTATAACTTTATCAAAAATTGAATGCCTTTTAATTCAACAGCTGGCTAGTAGCTCAACTATTTCACCGTTATTAATTTGAGTGGATTACTCAATATAAATATTGATTTTTTAGCGATTTTTTGCTTCTATCTCAAATTTTACGAGCCCGAAAAAAAAATTATTTACTTTTTTTGAAAGGAAATTAGGTAATTTGAGAGGTGAATTTATTATTTCCAGAAAAGCTTAATATCAGCATTTATAATTAATTGGAATGAGAAAATTTCATAATCCTCTCCAATGGATTGAATTAAGGCATTGTTGCAATTAATTGATATTAGACTATTAACTTATTCTTTGCAAATTTCCCGTTTAATCGTCTTATAAATTTTGTTTCGCATGATGAAATAAATCTATTGAGGTTAAATGATGATGAAGATTTTAATTTCTTCAATGGAACGACTTGAATGATATAAAATTAAGATAAGCTTATGGCATTGAAATTTCTAAAGATAAGATGATGCAATCAAGATAAAACTGACAATTTCCAAGCTGTGATAAGCAAACTAACGTAAAAAATTTTACTGTTCTGTCTCAATTAACATCTTGTGGAATTTTCTATACAAATTAAAATTTATTAAGCCAAAGATCTATGGAACCATATTTAATTAATCTTATTTTTAGGCACAGCCGCATTTCAAAATCACAAAAGATTGAATTACTAGGAAAACATTCTGACTAAAAAACTAGGAACATCTCATTTATTTACCCCAATTTTGGAGATGAAAAAAAAATCTGTAATGATGCTGAATGATGCTCTCAAAATATAAATCTCAGAACATATAATGATGTCAAAAGCTCAAAGCTTTGAGCAAGATCCATAAGTAATTCGATCCATAATGATTTCCGTAAAAAAAATCAATAAAATGAATAAATCAATAGCTTCTCATATATGGATGCTCATTCTACATGATCTCTTATTGTAAAGGATTATTTTTACCTTTTAAGGGACTTTTGAAGAAGAATTGTGACATTAATTCTAAATTATTCCAGTAAATCACGATATTTCTGAAATTGAATCAACAATCCTACATCTTTAATGAAAATTGCCTTTTTTAACCTTAAGCATTCGATCCAAAACTTTTTATAACTTTTTGAATCACGTCAAATGAACTTTAAATTATTATTATTTGTATTTCAACGCCTTTCATTTTAATGATTTATTGATTTTAAAATAACATTGATGAAGATTCATTTTTACTCATCTAGGAATAGAATTTCCACTGATGCAAGAACGAAATGACTAAAAAAATTGTTTACAGATGAATTTTTATCTCAAAATTTTTCAATTAATCATGTTCCCTGTCATTAGCCTGCTAAAAAAATAATACATTTTCCATGAAAAATTCAAAAACTAATTTTTATATTCCCACAAAAATATGAAAGTTTTTTTTTTCATGAAAATAAAATTAATATCTTGGTCATTTTTGTAACACATTCTCAGAGGAGACAAACAGAAATGTTTTTTGATGGACAGAGTTGTGTATTTATAGCAGACTTCTCAAGGGAAATTTATTTGTAAGCATGAGATTTACTTGTGGATAATATTTATGATGGATATGAAGGCAACTGAAATATTTATCGTAGAAAGTAAAGTTGATTCACTTCTCAGCAACAAAATCAACATTTTAAAGTTCTGAGCCATAAACCTTTAAAGTCGGGACTAAATCCCTCTGCATACGGAAATACCGTTAAAAGAATGCAAAATACTATAAATAATTGAATTATGAGCAACAGTAGGTAATGTGTCAAAAAAGAACAACAGGTAGTTGCCTGTTCATTTCCTTAGTATATCAATAGATTATGCATGAAAAGCAATATAAGTCTAGATTATTATCTACTTTACACAGGTAATAAGAAATCAATTTTAAAAACAGTCTGACCATCAACCCTGACGAACTGAAAATATATCCATTATGAATTTTTAATGATTCAAAAAAAAGTTTTCGATAAACAAAAACGATGAAGTACAGTCTGAATGAAAACTTTTTTGCTCTACACGGAATATCATTGCGATGAATTATCATTTTGATGATAACTTTAAAGATAAAATTACAGCGGAAAATTACCTCATTTGAAAATGTTCGATATAAAATTTCAATGAAAAAAAAAAATGAATAAAATATGGCAATACCGTTTTAATTCTGTAATTTTCTATCTGTAACATTTCACTCATTCTAATCTTTCTAAATATGTTCAAGCAATATTGTTTCCATTTTCATTCAATCCATGTATTCATTTTCTCGGAAATTTTCAGCAACAGTTATATATATACACAAGAAAAGAAAGTAATTTTAGAGTGTTCTTTGTTCTCTGCTGCTCGCTATGTATTGTCTTTCGAGTCTGCTGTTGAATTTACAGAAATCTATAGAGAAGAAAAAATTTATCATTCATAAAAAATCTACAGTAAAAGAACATCTCAATGTCTCAAAAGAAGCGTCTATCTCATAGCTCAAAAAAGGCAACAGCCAAAGGTTATTATTCTTTCATTTAAGACAGATTAAAGCATTTGTAGTGGGGCTATATGTGGCAATGGTTGTTGGTTAAAAAAAAGAAAAATAAACTTTTGCGCTTTTATAGTTTATTCATGAAGTGCCAAAAAATTGTGAAATTAAAAAGTAAATAGAATTATTTCCCGTCATCAACGATGGGAATGTCTACAATGGACAAAGGTTTTTCGTAGGAAGTAAAAGTTTTCTGACTGCGACTTTGTTGCTGATTTTATGGAAATTTTAGATAAGAAGATTCGCAATGTTGATGAACTGAAGATGGTCATTGAAATGGAATTGGTAGGATGAGTGCTTGATTTTTATTCAAATTAATGGCTTTGATTCTTAAGAAATAAATGTTGAATTTTATTTTAAAATGATATTCTATGTTCAAATCCTATGAATTTGAAAACTTTATTTCAACTATCCTGATCCTATAAAGTTCTGAATCAATTGTCTTTAATGCTATTTAAATCAAATCAAGCACACAAAAATTTAATTCTATATTCCAGAACCTACTCAAGCTTAGTAAGAATCAACAAATTTCTATTGTTAACCATGAATAATTGAAGTGTCCAGTGCGTGAAATTCTTTGAGATAATTATATGGTTGAAAAAATTATATTTCTGGGTACACAAAATGCTTTGACTGTGACATTAACAATTTACACAAAAGAGAGATATTTAAGGGGTTTCCTAATGATTTCAAGAAGAACAATAAAAATCGTCTTTTAATAATTTATCGTAAAAGAAATTTCCACAAGAATTATTCATCTATTATTGTCATTTTTATGCTAAATTTATTACATCCGAATTTGAACCTTTTTTCCTATTCTTCTGTAATTTGAAACAATATTTGAACTTTTCTTTTTTTTTTCAATTTATTTTTAAAACTCGTTACCTCATTCAAAGGCAAATAGAATCCTTCATTCTTTTTTTTTTTTACGCATACAAAATTTGCAACCCTCGACGCAATTCCTAAAGGCAAATTCTTAAATTTTGTGCTTCGGTGATGCAAGAAAAAGTCCATTAACAGAAAGTGTTATGATGAAAATTATATGAATTGTTTGAATTACTTCATCATCATGGTGTAATTTAAATATAACTTGACTTTGTTCTCATCGCTTATGCATCGATGAAGTTAATACTCAAGAACTTGAGATGTTGGCGTAAATGAATTAATAACAATCTCATTGTTTTCAAAAGAAAAAAAAAAACTTCTTTTCATTAGTGTATGATAAAAAAATCTTATTTTTCTCTGTTTCACACAATTCTTTTACCCAC
This sequence comes from Chironomus striatipennis, assembly GCA_026123125.1. Taxonomy (NCBI): domain Eukaryota; kingdom Metazoa; phylum Arthropoda; class Insecta; order Diptera; family Chironomidae; genus Chironomus; species Chironomus striatipennis. Next base: position 43,472,311 of record CM047394.1, read on the forward strand.
GAAATAAAAATGTTCATGTACACCACACTCTGGCAAAATAATCAAATTCTGTGTATTTTCTTACATGAAACAATGGCTTAAATTCTGTTTTCTCAGGTCATATTATTAATTTTTCATGACGGAAAGCATGATGAATTTAAAGGAGGGAATTAAGGTTCAGTAATTACACAATGTTGTCATACTTTCCATCCCCCTTTACAATTTTTAATTTTCTGTATTTTAAGAATGAACTTCAAGCATTAATTTCTCACTCTTTGAAGAATGTTAAAGAAAAGTCAGTCAAGCAAAGAGATATGATGAAACGGGCAAGAACTTACTTTATTCTCTCATACGAAAACATAAAAATTAATGCGATGTTTATTAGTGAGTAACCGAGTGAGTCACACATGGGTTGAATGAGCAATAAAAGAAGAAAAAAAAACTTCATTTCACATGCAACCTTTTTTTATTTCCTTTTCTTTAATATTAAAAATTTTTTATGTCTGCATTCATATCCAGACATTAATTAGACTTCTTGACCACTTTTTTCCCATTCCTTTACACTTTGATGTCATCATCCTACAAAAATTATTCATTCATGAAAAATCAGATATGTGAATATTTTTCGGCACCAGTAAATCTATAATATGCCTAATTATTTTTTTTTTTGAAGGGCATAATCTAATTAATTTACGCTTTACTAACTGGCTTCTCTCAGTAGTTTTCATTTATGCTAGTCGCATTTGATCATTGAGGCAGAGCTATTAATACAAGTCTTAAGTCGCAGAAAAACAGAATATATTGATTTTCTCAAAAGCGATTATCTAAAAAAAAAATATTAAATTATTTACTGCCAGAAAAATAGAAGTCATTAAAAATGTTATGACAATGAATAATGAAATTATCATTGAAGGTTGAGGTCGCCTAGACAATTATTGTCAGTTCTGTTTTTTTTTTTTATATATAAAAAGACGTAATTATGAGGTGGAAGGTGCCGTACCTTTTTGGAGCAACAAAAATATTTTCATCCTAACAAAAAAAATCTTTCATCTTGCAAACTTTAAATCAGAGAATTTATGTACAGTACAAAATATAAATTGGATATCATATTTTATCATTGATTTATGAATGCTTTATACCAGAAACTTTTCACGTTTTACGGTATATTCGGTAGAAGAAAGTATCAAGGATCTAGAATACACAACTTTTTTTTTATTTCGTGCTTCATTAAATTTCAATCAATGTAATAATTTTATGATATTCGATTCAATATTCAGAATTGAAATTTTTTTTGCTCTTCGTTTGAAAATGCCAACACATGTAACATACATGTGCCATTAAATTTGCATCACATGTGAAGTCATGTTATTTTTAGCATGTTTTCTAACTTGAGGGCATAATCAGTCGCAGTTTAGTCTGGCTATGTCTGGCTAAGTGGAAGTAAATGCGATAATAATAAATGAGAAATTCTTTCTCTGTATTGTTTGGATTATGATATCGTTCACATAATCGTAGTCGTCAGCAAGTCTTTTCCGGAATTTCCGAAGAAATTCCATTATATGCGATAACTAAATATCACAATTATAAGTAAACAGAACTTTAAAATGAACAATAATTTGTTATAATGCCGGTCACTTCTTAGTCTGAATTTGGAAAAACTTCAATTAGGTTTTGATTTTCAAAGTCAAATATTGAATAAACTCTATAATTTTCTGCAAATTCATTTCCGACAACAAAATTAAACATAAAGTTCTATAGTGTCTATAGTCTATAGAATACAATACTGCAGAAAATTAGGCATGCATTGCCCGCATAATCCCAAATGAATTCCTTTTTCGGTTATAAATGGGAGGATATTACGTAAGCATAAAAAATAAGATTGAGAATCTTCATCAGACAAATGGTGTTTCTCATATTAAAATCAAGTGTAATCCACGTGAGAAAATCGTAACGAGATTTCTCCATGGAAATGACAATTACGACAGTTCAAAGAATTAATTCATCTTTACTATAACATCGTGTATTATAACAATTATAATATTTAGGAAATAATGTAATAACAGATTTACATGACTACCCCGTTTACGTCAGCCTTACTTACTCGTCTAAGAATCTACATAATCTTTTATGCTGTTGCTAATGTTGTTTGGTACTAAAAATGTCATGTTGCCAATATTATTTTTCACATGTTATCACGATGTAATTCCAAAATAAATTTTAATATCATTTTCATACAGTAGCACGACGTGTGGCAATATTTAGACGCTTAGACTCCTTAAACTTCATATTTATACAAGTCATTTAAAAGCTATACATTTTTACAATCTGTTTTTAAGCTATGCGGTAATGTGTACATTTATATATATATTTTTTGACTAATCCATTAGATAATACTTTTCGACGTGTGTCCATAAAATACATATAAAATCAGCTGTGTGGTAAATAAACACAGAATATTTATACACAGAAAAGAAGTTCCAAAGAAGTGATATGAAACCATTTAGTTACACCCAGAAAACGAGAACACCTGCTGTTGGTAAGTAAACAATTTCTTTATATCCCCCTCGATTTAATTAAATGGGAATGTTCTTTTTGTAATTTTTTATATTTTCTTCATTCCATTGTACATGCAATGAACCGGTGCGAAAAGTAATCCATCATTTTATTTTTTGTTTCTTACTGACTTAACATTAAATTAAACATTTATCACAAATTAATTAACCACCTTTTCATATGACTGCCTACCTTCATAGTTTTTTTTAGTTATAATTAGAATCCCCAAAAAGTAAGTAAATTCCGTACTATATGAAGGTAGAAAATTCAGGTGGAGAAGGTAAATGTGCAACCAACGCATATTGAGTAGGCAGTTATTTGATTATAAATGAAAGTTGAATTAACTTTTTGGAGATGTTTCAATGAATAAAATAATTGAATATTTGATGAACAGTTAGGATCATTCGCATTAATATTGAAAAAAATATTGTATAATGAATTGATATCGTACTTCTAATGTATGTCATTAATATAAATGAATGAACGAATGGAGGAGAGGAAGTGAATATCATGAATTATAGCGAATTATTTGTTTGAAGGCACAAAGAGGCACCAAAAAATACAACAATAAACATATATATTACTTCTATGGACGTAACAATGTTACTTTATTTTATATGCATCATGTGTATATGTGCATATTTGCAGCTTAAAGAAAATCTATATTTGTAAGACAAGAGACTTGGCAAAAATGAAAAACCAAAAAGTCTACATACTGTATTTCTTTAAAGCGATTAATATGAATTCTTTTATTTTTTCATTTACTTTTTTTTTGTTTCGAGTTCATAAACCTCGGGAAGTGTTTGCGTGAAAGTCAACCTATCTATCAAAATCCATACTGTATGGCTGTACAAACGCCAGATGGTAAGAATGCGAATGTAATAAATAAATGAAGCGAAAATTTGATAAAGTTGGTGGTTGTGTGAGAGATTAGTGCAGACCTGAATAATGGATAATTTAGCGCATTTTTTTTTTATATCAAATCGATTTCTGAACATGTTGATAGGAAATTCACGCTAAAAGAGTTTACGATGAACTTTACTACGAAATTTGATGCTGAATATTAAATTTCCTGAAAATTTGCAATCAGTTATGAGCTGTTCTTTTATGAACGATTCAGTTCGTTTTACATAATTAAACATTCTAGGACATAAAAATTAAGCGTTATCTGATCAAATTAAAAAACATGAAATGGGGATGAGTTTATGATGAAATTATGAATAAACTGACAGCTATTTTTTTTTGTTGAAATGCTTGATTTGTTATCTTGTTAATCAGCCATTCATCCGAATGACTGTGTAAAAAAATCATCTGCCTACTTGAAATAACTGACAGCATGGCTATCATATCGTGAGTAGAATATAAATAGAATACTAGAGACTAGTGACAAGCTCATTGTTGATTTGTTGAAATTTATAGTGGCTGATTGTCATAACATTAGAATCATTTATTTTATCTGTTGCTGTTGGAGTAGATTAAGCCGCATATTTATATCATTTGATGAAAATAAATTGAGGTTCAAATCCTTATATATGTCTTCAAATTAAATTCCTATTAAGATCATTATTCAGTCTAAAAATCATCCATTTGTTTAACCAATAATCCCTTCTGTGGGACAAATTGTTCACGCGAATAAATTTCTTAAAATAAAGGCACGCGAAATAAAAAATGTAAAAACTTTTATAAAGCCTGTCAATTTTCCGTAATAAGAATTTAGAAGTATGCTGAATGGATGTGAAATGGAGGAGGTTGGGTGTTACGCATAAATTTAGCAATCAGATATTCTTTCATGAAATTCCATTAAGCATTTATATATAGCCTAATATATTAAAATTAAATTATGAATAAAAGTTTATCATGACACAAACCTCAGAGTAGTAATAACGGTGATGTCTTAAAATACTGATGGATGATGATCGATTTGTAACAGGTCCTGGTGCAGCAGGACATGAGACTCGATTATTGTTCAACGCATTTGCCAATGCAACATTGGATGCTGACGTCGAGTCTTTACGTCTTAACACCCCCATCATGTCACGCCACAAGTGATTAGAACGATTCTTCACTAATGGCGACGATGGCGGTGTAAGATTGTTATTGTATTTATCTATTTTATTCGCCACAATTTTTAATTTTAAATTCACTGTTCATTCGCAAATATTTGTGCTTGTTTATTTTTATTTTTTTTTTGACTCAAAAAAACTTTCTCTAATTGTACTTTTTTTTGCCTTAATACCAATTAACAGACAAAAGACTTTTGGCATCGATATACGTCGCACATAACTTAATGTAAATTTTTCGTCTGTGTATTCATTTAGTTTGGTATTAAGAGGTTGAAATCGCCGATGATGTTGTTGAGGTATCTTTTCATTATATTGTGTGTTGATTTTTTTTTTCTTTATTTTGCTGAATCAAACTGGCACACTGACCGTAAAACGATTTTCTCTTTCATTTAATTCAATTTTTAAAGAAGCAGCAACAAGAAGTAGTTTTTCTCTCTTCGTTTTTTTAAAAATTGATGTTGATGTCGAGATGAGAGGAGAAAAAGAGAAGGAATGAAAATTCTGGCATCGGTCGAGAAATGTCACATAAAAATTCACTTGACATTCAATATTATTATTTTTTTTTTGCTCTGCCTTTCTATTTATTACATGTGTCGTGAAAATATTTTTCTTTTTTTTGTGCCTTTGAAATGGTACATTAAAATTCTTTATCGGTTGATTTTCAAACACACATTGAAACTATATCTAATTCTTTGTTGTACACAAAATTCAATTTCTGCTTCGCCCATACACAAAATTCATATTCTCTTGCAATTTTATTTTATTTCATTTTTTTTGCACTGTTGAGTCGTACGCTTAGTGAAACTATAATTTTTTTGCAGCTTAAATAGCAAAAGCAGTTTCAAGTCACATTCAATTTTCTGTTTAAAAATTCGAATTAGTAAGTTGCTGATGATGTCACACATTTATTTATTCATTTTCTTGCGGTGATGTGAATTATAACGCTCACAACACAAGAAATGTTTTTTTTTTTATTTTATTTTATTTTCATATATCCACAACTCATATGCAAGTATATAAGCCTTTTTCTTCCTCTTATATCTCTTTATTTTAGTTAACGGCTTAAAGAACCCGTAAGTTGCATACAGTATATCTCAAAATTATAAAGAGTCACTCGTTTAACCACTTTCCGTATTGATTTTTTTGCAAACATAAAAAAATATCAAAATGTCTTTATAATAAACTGAGTAAGTCAGTCGCGAACCACGAAAGAAAAATATAAGTTTGACTTATATGTTTGACGTCTATTAGAAGAATAAAACATTCATATGCCGACTCTTGGGCTGAGAAACAATCATGTTGTCTTGAATGTTTTACAATGTTTTACATACTCTGAGAGAATGAGAGAGAAGATGTTTTTTAAATTCAAAAAATGACCGTTAAACACGTGTTTGGTGTTGTATCAAAAATACGTTAAAAATAAATTTGAATATTTTTTACTAACGCCATCTTTTGAAAACTTTTAAAAACTTCAATTTCAAATGTGCTACATATTCTTCATAAATCAGCATGGAGGTGATTCAACAGTTTATAAAAAAAAGTATATTCAACAGCTTACCTGTGAGAAATATGATGGTAATACACATCGCTGATCATCCAACCTTTGTGACTGACATCGCTCGAGGAGTTCAAAGAGATTCTCAGTTGTTGCTGTCCCCTTTACATTCTTAATAGGCGATAAATCATGATTAGATTTTTGATGAGTCTCTTCGATTTCCATACGTCGTGTTGCAGATTTGGAAGTGGAAAAATTTACTGGTATTCTATCGATTGAATCGTGACTTTCTTGTTCCGCTTGCCATTGTGGAATTTGTTGTCGACTATGGGGAAAAGAGAAAATAAAATAAAATCAAGAATAATGAAAAAAGCGAAAAGTCAATTACGAATAAATTTTGTTATAAAAATAAAATAAAATATTTTTTACATGAACTTTTGTATGTCATTATCATGTACAAATTGGATTTGCAGAAAAAAAAATTATTTTATTTTTTTTTTTCAATTTTCACATTTCAATTTTGATATTTAATATTTTTTTATGGTACCATCATAAATTCATCTCTTCATTCCATGCTAATGTATATTGAGTTCAGTGAGTAAAAAAATGGGATCATAATAAAAATGCAAATAAGAAATTAGCAGATGAAATAATATCCGATCTACTAATACTTTCATTCAATTTTCCATTAGATTTGAGAATTCAATTTCAAATTCAATTCTTGTTTATTTTTTATTTTGTTTATTGATACAAGGTAATTTATTTATAAAAAAAAAGTTTATTGTATTAATGCTGGTTCACCAGTAATCTGTTGCTAGGGATGCTGATACACAAACTTGTGTATAGTACAGCAATATAAAGATAGATAAATTCATGTTCATGTATGGAAAGTATTTTTTTGTTCTTATAGTTATGGATATGCCTAAAATTAAAACGTACGCAACAGTATACAAAAAATAATAACACGCATGTGGATTGTTTTTGTTTGGGTATGATTTGTATTTGCTTGTATATAAAGTAGGAATAAAATCACCTTAGGCTAATGACTAGAGTGCATTTAAATTTGGGTACTGTGGTGCAAAAAATTACTTTTGGGTTTGGTATATTCAGGTAGAAAATTGAAGTTTAAATGATTTCTTTGGAATTGTAATAGAAACTCTTCATTAATGATATTTGGACGTATGTAAGGTAAAATAGGATATCGTACTAGAAGTAAGTGAATTTTTCAGTCAGTAAAAGATTAAGAATTCTTTAAGAAATTAAAAAAGGGGACTCTTGTGAGTTCATTTTGGGTTCAATCAAGTTCAATTCCTATCATTCGTAAGTCAGCTCCGTTTTTTTTTTTTAAATCTAATTTTAGTATCGATTTAATCATATTTCTCATGACTTTGCAGGTCCTAAATATTTTTTGAATAATAATTTTGAATGCAATTTCTATGGAAAAACCTCCGAATAAATCAAGCTGAGTTTATCGAATAAAAAATTTTCATAGCTTGAAGTCAAACCAAGCGAAAAATCGTCGTTGATAATAAATCTGCAAAACAGCAGGTCTTCTTTTAATAAAACAGCAAAACAGCGTTTCAATCAATTTATAAATACATCAGCATCAATAAGTCAAAGTGAACACCCAAAGATTTCCATCATACCGCAAAATTGCTCCGAAAATATCATCATTCCAATATTTATTGATTTGTACATTGTTCATGCTACTTATCTTATAGTAGGTTATTATGTACGAGTCTAGTGTTTATTGGAGATAGGAATTGTTATTTATAAATATATCTCAAGGAACGATACTTTTCTATTCTACCCCTAGGAAGAGAGTTTATGGAATATATAGAGCAAGGTTATTTTTCTTAGATTTCAAGGACAGATCAACCTCACAACCTTTTGCATTGATCTCAACAAAATGCGCAACATGATACAAATTTTCACAAGAAATATAAATCAAATTAAAAGACATGCAAGCATTGACATTTGTTTCATGAAAAAAAAAAAAATAAAAAAAAATTAAAACAAAACGATCAATTGAAAGGTATTATTTAAATTACCCAACCCAGTGGCTAATAGCCCCGGCCATCTAAATTCGCTTCAACATCAATCAAAAAAATGAGAAAACGATTAAATTAATAATATCTCCAGCATTTATATTAGCCATTCTTCTCGAAATAGCACTCAGATTCGGAGACCACCATAAAAGATCAGAAATATATGAATCAATCGTTATAGTTCAATATGTCTTTGTTATTATGTCAATCAGAATTTTATTTTTTGATGTAATCTGGCCTCTTTTGCTTTTCGAGTGGGAAATAGATGACGATGAATGTCAAGAAGGAAAATAAAAATCTTCAAGATCTTTTGTGTGATTTGAATTACGTTCAACTCAATATTGAGTAATGACTGCCGAGTCTATCCTCATAATCATTCAATGTGTGTAGCTTGATTCTTTTTCAAATCAGCCATTTACTCTCTATTTTTGTATACTAAAGGATTATTTATTCTAATCGAAGTTGCAAGCGTGTTGGATGCACGATAAAAATACTTTTTTTTTTCTATAGCTTTAAGAATGGAATTTGAAATTATTCAGAGCGCAATTCCAATTATTCATTCTGCATGATGAATATTAGTTATAACATCACTTTTGAATTTATTGATGAATAAAAATGAGAAGAAAAAAAATATAATTGCAAGTGGAAAAGTGAAGGGCGTTAGTTAGTCAGTCTAAGGAGTGAGCAGTGTGAAAATTTTCATATAATTTTCATAATTTTATCGTTTAAAATTTTTTGTTTAAAGGAATTTTGGTTTGTAGCACATTTGAGCCACGATACATTCCAGAAACTGATTCTGTTACTGTTGAAGACAGTAACTCTCGCGATTTTAATGAATAATTAGATTTGAAGTGCTACTCGAAGTGCATTAAGGTTCCGCATCACAAAGGTTCTCCATACCATGTCTATTCTACTAACAGATCTGATCCAACATAGAACAATGCGATTTAAATCAGCACAAATTAATTCAGAACAAAACAATTCCTTGTTCGACAAGAATTAAATGCAATAACAATAAATTGTTCTGATGATTGGTTAAAATTTGAGAAGTAAATGTTCATCCTACGCAGCTGTGTTCTATAAACACTTTACACCTCAAATCAATGCAGCGCCAAAAGGCAAAATGCTAAAAAATTGATATTTTTTTGTGCCAGAATCAAATAAAAGTTTTTTTTTGTCAAATATGTCGAATACATCAGTAGTTTATTGTTGCGATCTAAATGAACTTGAAATGTGTTCTGGCATCAATAAAAATTATGAAGAATAAGAAGCTCTAAATGGCAGAAAAAATATCAACAAGTCAAAATGAATAAACAAGTGCAATTGTTTTGACAAAGAGGCGCCAAAAAAACTGCAATAAAGTCATTTCTCATAATTACGTGTTGCTCTTCGACCAGCTTATGAATAATCCACTCGATATTCATTAACACTCTTAATGGAAGTAGCATTCAATCTGACCGTGAATTAGAGTATAAAGTAAGAAAAAAAAAAATAATGCAAGATGGACTCAATTTAAGTTCTTCAAAGTGCTAATTAAGTCATTTTTTTTTTTGTTTGATGCTATATGTATAAATGTATGTTCAGTTTCGTTAAAAGCTAAAGCCAGATGTTTTTGGGTTTTTTTATTATGAAATTAGATCACAAATGTGAGTTAATGCACAATATTAAAAGATGTAAGAATTTCTTCTACAAAAGAAATTATAGATTTCGTAAGTTTTAATTAAAATACGATTTTTTTGAAGTCTTGAAAAAAAAAAAATCAATGAAGCGCACCAAAAAATGTGGTTAGCAAAACATAAATTAAATTATGAAAGCACACATTTTTTTTTCTATATTTGTAGAAAAAAATAATAAAAACTTCAACCACAATGTCGAGTAATTAACGCCGACAAAAGCGTTAGTGCGGATGCTTCACTGATGTCTGACAAATGTGGATTTCATCATTTCATTTCGTACAGACAACAAAAAAAAAAAAATTTTTTTCACATATGGATTTGGCATACATTCGAATTGTAGTGTTTGTGCTTTCACGAGTTCAATAACATATCTGATTGCATAAGTACTAAATCAATAAAACAGACAAGCAAGACATGAAATGTTCTAATAAAAGAAAAATATAAAAAAAGAGAATCGTAAAGTGAAAAGCAAACAATTTGAATGACTTGAATGATTTTGCAATGCGTGAAAGCCAACACAAATGTGAGTGAGACAATATTTATGATTATTTATTTTCTACCTTTTTTAAAAAATTAAAAAAAACTCTACTTATATTTCAGTTCCATTCAGTTCCATAGAATGGAAGTAAGGTGGCAAAGTTTTTAGACTTAGAGCGCTTTTGTATAAATTCTTTGCTTGCATATGTTGTAACCCGAAAGACACAAATCGGATAATCGAGATGAAATCCGGCACCAAACCGAAGTGAGGTCAGCACCACTCCGGCTTAAATTGTATGCCAGCTTGGTGCTGGCCTCATTCCGAGTTGGTGCCGGATTTCATCTCGATTATCCGATCTGTGCATTTCGGGCATGATTTAAATTCCAGTTTGCAAAGTTTTGATCGAAATTTAAAATTTAAAATTTGTTAGTTAGAAATCGATTCAGGACTTTTATAGAAAATTTGAAAGAATACTGGATCCACCTATCTGCAAAATGATGAATTCAAAATTCCCTTAACTTAACGCATGCAATCACAGCACTATACAGTATTCAGATTAACTAAAAACACCCATTAAACCCAGACTCAACCGAATTCTCACAATTGGACAAAACACGGAAAAAGTTAAGTTACATTTTGAAAGTAACATGCACAAAATAAAGGAAGAATATCACAGTACATTCAAAGAATAGCAACTATCGTAGCGTCACATCAACATCATCAACATTTTCCTGTTTTGAATGCTTCATGTTTGCATTCATCGGAAAAATACTTTTATGTTTCTTTTACTGCACGTTCGTTTAAATTCAGTCATGGATTTTGCAATGTGCATATATATTTATTCACATTGGTACATTTGCAAAGTAAAAAGACTTTTATTATTATTATTAAAAGTAAAAAAGAATAAGTATTTTGAGACATAATTTTATTATTCTTAAAGCATAATATTATGCAATTATTTTAGTAATAATGTTTTATTCTTATTCGTTAAATGAGTAAGTGAAAGTTTAATAATTACTTGTTGTACTTGTGTTGTACATTAAGTTGAGTCTAATAGAATCATAAAAAAGTTTTGTTTAAGTACATGCATTTACGTCATAGCTCTGCTAACTATCGCAATTCGTGTATTAATATACATATTTTTAAAAAAAATTATGTGGGTTCTGTAAATATAAGAAGACTGAAAATTATGCATGTGATATATTTTTTATCAGTTCTTTTTTTGTCGCACAAAACAATATTCAGAAGGCGACAACATTCACGTGCTGTTTGCTGTTTATTCAACTTTAGGCATGTCGACTGTTCCATTTTGTTTAAATAGATCTGCTCTATTTCAATTGATAAGATTTCATATATTTCTCAAAATAGGACTGAAAATGGCTACAGGAAATGTAGAAAATGTGATAAGCCCATAGGTGAAAAAAGAGAACTTCTTTTTATAGAATCTTGTAGAAATATGTCATAAACACACATATTCAGTGCTACAATAAAGAAGAAAAAAAAAAAAATTCACACATCCTGCCTGAAGCCATCACTCATCGATAAAATTGTTTGTGACAGATTTAATTTAAAGTATTTTGATGCGTATGATACATTTTGTATAGCACGAAAAAGCTACCCAAAAATCTCAATGGCAACGGCATTGAAACTTTTTTTTTTTTTCTATGACAAATTTCAATTTTTGAAATGAATCTTGTTGAACTTCCTATTAAGAGGTTATTTTTGGATATTGTAAAGCTTCTTAGTGTAAATGACATTCTTTTGAAAGGAGCTAAAGAAGTCAAGCAGCAGGTGAGCTGTTGGTCACATGCTTATTATATACATTTTGTTATGGAACTTTTGAATGGAATTTAATTTTATAAGGCTGTAGCACAATTTGGAATAAAATTTGTTGAATTTCTGTCATTGCCATAGATATCAGGGTAGGTCAGTTATAGACGAGGCACGTGTGTACATAAAGTGCAGAAACAAATGATGTTCTAATGGTCTTATTCCTGCTTGAAATAACAATTAAAGTCATTCATGCAATTTAAATTTCTCCATGCATTTATTTTTTCATGACTAGGAAGCAAAATGGAACAATAAGTTATGGATTAAATTGTGATTTAGAAGAAATAATTATAAAGTTTTATGGGCTAATCTAGCTTTGTTCAATCTTAAGATTTAAATGTTCTGTTAATAAAACTGTAATTATCTTTGTATGAACATTTTAATGAATTAAAGCTTGGATTTTAGTATCTACAATTCTGCTTTATTGAAGATATTTAGGTAGTTGTTTGTGATTTAAAAAAGAGAACTTATCAAGAAACTTCCGGCGAAATTTAGTGATTTAATTGTTAATGACATTCAAAATGTCAAAGGAATCGATGATCAAAAGAATCGAATTTTTGTCTTTGAATTGTAATTTTATCGTTAATTCCTTCCAAATCTGCTTGACTTTCAAAGAATCTATACTCTGTTAAAGAGCAATTACTAACATAACCTACAAAATTGTACTACCAATTACTATCTATTCATCCAAAAACTATGCAACTTTTTCAAGTTTAAAACCGATTAAAAAATTTAATGCATTAATTAAAATACCGCAATCTATTGTATCATCGTACCCTGATCTTGCTCATCCTTTTAATACTAAGTAATGAAAATCCAATGAGTAACAGATTATTGCATTAGTATCGTTTAATTACTCAGCATTTGAAATCCGGATTGCAGATGCAAAAGTCTTTATTTATATAAAGCTAAAATATTCATTGCGAATTTTCCTAGTCTAAATATAAATACGCAAAAATTTCATGAATGTTCATGCCGTAAGAGATGAAAATGTAATTTGAGAAAAAACTCATCATAAAGTTTATCAAGTCAAAAACTCACCTTGTTGACGACCGCTTTGGCACATAAAATTCAATCTGTCTATTCCTAGTTAGTTCACTCTCATTCACCGAATTATCACAATCATCATCGGAATTTTCATTATTCATTATTTGTTCCAACATTTGTATTTTCAGCATTATTTCATTAATATTTCAACTCTCGAATAGTTTGAATGAAAAAAAAATTATTTTTATTGTAATTTTTGGATGAAAGCAGTGATGAGCTGTGAATGAAACGATTAAGTTGATAAAAAATAATGAGTAAATCTCGCAAAATAAACACTGAATTAATAGACATAAAGTAAATTATAATAGCAATTTTGTTGTGTTTTGAATTAAATTAATTAATTGGCGAAATTTTGATAATTTTTTAGAGCAATTTTTTGAATTGCAATTTTTTTTTTGGAAGTGATAATAATGGAAATTTTAATTGAATGCTTGAAACTGAACATTAAATGCTCATGTTAATGCCAATATAATTAAATAAAAAAAATTAAACGTTAGTTTTAAACTAATCAAGTATGGATGTACAAAAATAATTGGCTCAAGTACATATTGGCCAATCGCAATTAAAATGAAGCTGCTTTACTAATCAATGTTTACATAACTGTTAGTTTAATTAATGAATGATTACTTATGGTGCTATATCGTTCATTGCTCGGTAGCTATATGGTAAAAAATAAAAATAAAATAAAGTAATATATAAAGCAACTAAAATCGGTATGGTGTTATTGACGATTGATAAGGCAATTGTTATTTCTACATTTTTTTTTTGAGTCTCAAAATGAACAATAATGTCATTACACACGATTGTATCAATACATATGACATGATGGAAAATGTGTGACATTGAAAATATGCGATTTTATAATGGCATCAAATGTGATTTTTGTCGTCGTTGTTGTTGTTATTTCACGAATTATGATGTAAATCAGAACATATTAATTTTTCAAGGCACATCAACTGACTTGAACAGAGTAAATCTTTGAAAACTTTTTAGATTTGAGCATAACAAACTTTTAATACATGACACTTGGTACACTTGGATATAGGCGTAGATGATTACGAATTTTACGGAGTTTGCTTTCTGGGTTTTTAATTAAATTGTCAAAAACTTTTTAATGCTGAATCTTTCCATGTGAAAAAGTGTAAAGATTTGTTGGGAAAGTTGGCATTTAAAAAAAAGTGCCATGCTCGTGAAATAGAAAACATTGAAGTCGTTGAACTTCAATAATTGATGATCATTTTAAATGGAATAAGAACTAGGGTTTAAATGAACATCTTTCTTCTGTCAAAGACACTCAACATGAGAATAAATAAGTAAATAAAGCAGGCCTTTACGCGTTGCTTTTAATGCTTGTTGTTGAAAATATTGACGTACATTTTTGATAAGGAATTTTTGATAGTCATGCCGACGATTGTATTAAAATGTGGTTCTCGTGTTAGAAAGTATTCCAAATGTTTTCTTGATTTTTGGTTTTTAATTCCAAAAATTGTAGTTGAAATATTTTAAAAGTAAACTTTAGATTTTTTTTTTTTTAAATTTAATTTGAATTGAAATAAAAAATACAAAGCCTACTTCAATCATAATTTGATGAAGATTTTGTTGGAGGACTCCCTCGATTTGCATAATTTTGATTTGCATAATGAAATCTCCATCTTACAAATTGTAAAATTTTTATTTTTTATGAAAACTTTTTGAGCAAAAATTAAATTTTCGACTTGCATAAGATTTTCTCGGTCCCAAACAAATTTAGGACCCTCTTCGAAAAATTTACCGAACTCATCTAACCGTGTCTGGTTTTAACGCATTTTCAACTTCCTAAAACCTATTGCAATAAAAACTGGAATTTTCATATCCATTCCTAGAATAATAGCCATTAAAAATACAAAAATTCGTTTATTTTTCTAAGCATTATTTTTTATATTTTTTTTCCCAAAAGCCATAAACATCAAACTAGAAGAAAAACTTTCCTAATTGGCTCAAAAAACATATTGGATCAAACGAAAATAGCATAAGTTATCCAAAATACATAAACATTTCATCTAATCAGTCGGCATTTAACAAGACAAATACCGCATATTATCACATATGCCAGCAAAACTATATTTATTGTAAATATTTATCGCATAAAACAAAACAAAAATCTTCTTGGTTATCACAAAAATTGTAACATTTTAAGTTTATGCCATTCGACAAACAGATGTAGTACAGGGGGTCCTCGATTTGAACAGATTTAATTTGAATAACAAAAAATTTTCCATACAAAAATTCAAATTTTCATTTTTAACGGTCATTTTTCATACGTTTTGATTTGCATAAATTCGATTTGCATAAAAAAATTTGGGAACAAAACAACTGTTCAAATCGAGAACCCCCTGTATTAGCTAAATCGACAATAAGAAGGAAATGAATTGTTAAAAAAAAAAGATAAAAAAAAAATCAGCAAAAATAATCGTTTAGTCACTTTGAGTAATTCACCACATGGCATTTTTAACAATTTCAGTTTTGTTCATCATGATAAAAAAAAAACTTTTTTTTTTATTTCTGGTAATATAAACAGAAAATCTCGCATCTTTGTTTATAAAACAATATACTGACAGCAGATAGTGAAGTGAAATAAAAGAAGAAATGCAACACAAATGGAAAGATAAAAATCATTCAAGGGAATTTTTTTGTTTAGTTTCAATTTCTGTTATGGAATTTTTTTTGTTGTTCTCCTGCCTTGCTAGAGTTAAAACTAAAAGAAACAAATGGTTTAATGTTTATGTTTCAACACTCATAACACCACTTATGTTTTTTTTATATGCCTTTATATTTTCTCCATCATGTTTAAAGCTAGACTTCTTCTAAAAAAATGCACAAGCACATGCTCTCAAAATTCATAGCTACTATAAAAAATGTCAATAAAAATTTCCATTCACGAAACTCCCATATAGATCTTTAATTGGAATTGGAGAATGCAAAACAGTTATAAATTAATCGATATACACATGGAGAATAATTTCATGGCAATAATTATTCTGTACTAAATTTATTTTATTTTTGCTGTTCATTGAAATCTTCGATTTTTAATTTTTAGTTCATCAATGAATTACTAAATGCACTTTTTGTTACGTAAATTAACAGAAATTTTAACAGTTTTCAAACACACTCATTGCTAATGGAATTACAAATTAAGTAGAATTGAAAAAAAATGAATACCGAAAAAGGACCGCTAAGTATGCAATGACATAATTTTGAACGTGATGTTTTAATTACTAACACATAATGATATAATTAGTTGATAAGAAGAATCATTAAAAAATGAAATTTTGTTTGTGCGTTTATTTATATTTGGTCGGTAAATATCAAAATATTGTCTCTTGCTGTGAGTTTTGATTGAAATTTCTTTAAAGCTGCAATTAGGTTTGAAAATATTGTGACTTGGATTTTTGTGTGAATAATTATTTTGAGGTATTGAAATATTGATCTTGATTGTGATCTACAATCTAATTAGTTCATCACTATTCAAAGTAGAAAGATAAAAATTCAAATTTTCATGTCTAAATAAAATTTTTTTTTGAAATTGTAATTTAAATTAATTAAAAGAACATAAAACTATAAAGTGCATTTATTTGTAGAAAATTCTACATTTTAATTAAACTATTTGTTGTTTGTGAATTTCTGCAAGTTTCATTTCACCACATATATTGCAATTTTATTTCTACAGTATCAAAGTTTCCACTATGAACAAAAAAAAAAGTAAAACTAAATGTTGCACAAACATAATTAAAAGTTATTTTACAAACTAGTAGTAGTATAACTTCAAATTTCCATCCACAAAGGATATTTTCTGCTGAAGCATGGAGGAATCTCCTCTAATGGAAGTTACGAAATGTGCAAGTAGTGGATGCAAATTGATTTTTGTTGCATGTTTTTCGTTGAAATTTATTTTGTATGAAAGCTTTTTTCATGAGAAAAAAATTGAATTATTTTGTGCTTTAATTTATTTTTATCAATTTATTTATGAATTAAAAAAAATATTCATTGTTTCAATTTACTAGAAAAAAATCACAATACATGCCACAAACAAAAATAAATTAATTAAAATCCTCTAAGTGTACGGCATTTATGATAAAAAAAATTTTATTTTATAAAAACAAATATTTTCGAATCTATTCAACCTCCCAACTTTATTGTTTCATCCACATTATTATATTGTTTACTAAATATTATGAAAATATTATCCTTAAAAATTAAAAACATCATTAACAGTCATAAATAATGTTAAACAATAAATGAATGATTTTTTAATTCCCCGCGACTTTTCATTGTGGACATTATGTACACTAAATTTTTATGCCATATTACAAGTCATAAAAAATTGGTTTTAATAATAAGATTACACAACGTTTTAAGCATTTTTTATTTTGCTTAAAAAAGAAGGAATAAAAAAAAAAATCAATCAACTATTCAAAACACGAATGTTTATGGAAGCAGCGACAAAAAATGAATGCTAACTTTGTATCGTGTATTTGCAATGAATTTATTATTTTTAGCGCATTATCTCCAAAATAATAGGGAAACAAGTAGCTTTTGCTTGTGGTTATTTTCGTCCGTCTGAGATTATCGCTTTTTGAATATAATTATTGTGTGTACATGAGGGGAAGTTGAACTTTAGATGTAATGAGGCGAATAATGTTTTATAAAAAAATTATTTTTGCGATGATGGACGTTTTGGGGTTTGAGTGCTAATTTTGAAGTTTTTTTTTTATTTGTGATTGTGACATTTGCTAATTGATAACTGAAATTTGTTGGAATTTTTTTAAATTCTGATAAAGAAAAAAGGAATTTGACTAAATTTCGCAAAGACTCTTAAGTTCGAATCACAAAATTTTGTATTATTTCCTAAAATTGTTGCTTTTTGTACAAAGATTATTTCTTGAAATTTTTTATTGATTTATTTTTTGTTAAAAATCATTAAAAATTACAAAATAAATTTATTAAAAAAAACGTTTTTTCTGCATGAAAATTAGCGAATGCGCCACTAAAACATAAATCCAATCCAAAAAGTCGCGTGACTTGTAATAAATACTGTCTCATTTCTCCATTTCATTAATTTCCAAATCCTTATTAAATGATGTACGAAGAATATCAAGTAAATTGTCTTGATTTCTCGTTGATAATTTTTAATGCGTAACGGAAAATAAAATTTAAGAATTAAATATTTTCCAATCTAATTCACCGGTTCGTTAGTAAAGGAAGTACAAAAATCAATGACATTAAGTTACGAAAGAGAAGGAAAAGACAAATAAAACGAGAATAAATTTGGAATGAGAATATAGTTTTTTTTATGAGACTATATGTGCATATTAGCTATTTGGGGTCGTATAGTTCACCTTCTTATCAGCAAATCAGAAGAACTTACATCGTCTCTGTTGACTCGTTCCGGCTCGTTTTGTATGTAATATCAACACACACTTTTTTGTAATAAAAATTTCATAAAACAACACTTGGTGATGAGATGAAGCATTTAATAGTGAGTGCTTTTCTTAGTTTTTTTGGTTCTCTAATTTTATTTTAGTTACTTTTGTCTTCTTGCTCTGCACACAAAAAGCTAATATTTTTTGTTTGTAGACGGCAATTCGTGATTAATCTTAAGGAACGATATTTTTTTGACACACATTTAGCTTTTTAGCACATTTCTTCTTATTCCTCTTTCTTTTGTCGCATTCAATTTCTTTCTTAACTTCATTTCACTCTTTTTGTCTTCTCTGTTTTGGTTTGATTTCTCTTCCTCAATTAACTTTGTTTTTTTTTTTTTTTTTTTTTTTTTTTTTTTTTTTTTTGTGTACCTAAATCTTCACGAGAAATTCTTTTTTTAAACTTCACAATAAATTTTAGGCGCGATAAATTTGTCAAAATTTAAATTTTTATGAGTCACTAACAATTGTTTTATAAACAAAAATTTAGTATCGTAACCCGCTTAAAAATAATTTTGCACCTATTATGAATACAAATTACATCATTGATGCCAAAAACTAAGAAAAATTTATGGATTATTTGGCTTAATAAAAAAAATCAAAATAACAAAAAATACTTTTTTTTTGCGAATGAATACGAGAATAATGTTCACACTACAACCGAGATTTAAAAACTGGAAATTTACTTTTTGTTATTTGCACTCTTGTTTATTTATTATTTTGAGTGGGGAACAAGAAAGAGCTCCAACAGAAACTTGAGTGTAGTCAGCTGTAGTTTAGAATGATTTTGTTAGTTTTTCAGTAGGAATTGAAGAAAAATTTCAGGAGTTTTTTTGATAGTTTAGAAGACTTTAGAATTCTTAAGGACTTGAACTTCTTGTCAGGTTCTAAATGTTCTTATCTATCCCAGAATTATAAGCACAAAATTCTAAGTTTCTCACACCAACGATACGGCTAACTTTATGTAAGAGAACAGCGTGAGAGTTTGGTTCTCTTTTCTCTCAGTCTTTCTCTGTTTCGAAAATATTATTTCGAACTTCCATTCAACAAGTGCTTTACTTCTCAATTTTTATGCATCGTATAAGAAAAGAACAAGCACAGAATATGAGAAGATAAAGAGCAGTTTATTAAAAAAATTGTATCACTAATTTTTTCATTGTCTTCTTCTACTTTTAATTTACATTCTTTTTTCTTTTCATTCTTATCGCCAGCAGATTATATTAACGGAGCTGATGAAGGATGCAACTTCAAAGAACCGTTAAGAAGAAGAATAATTCATTTAATCACGGTTCATTGAATCTTAATTTATAACTCATTTCTATTCATTTCTTTTCTAATTTTCATTTCTTCTTGAAAAAAGAAGTTAAAAAAAAAAAAATTAAAAAAGTCGATTTTAAATTTTCTTTTTATTATTCTCGCGGCGATTTTCGATTTGCCCTTTTTGGTCTATCCCCTATGTAAAAAAAACTTCTTGTAACAATTGAATGTGAAATGTTCATTCTTCTTCTATGTTTTATTAAATCCTTTACAATTACTTTCATTCCTAAATCAACCCCTTTCACTTCTAATCATTTCTTCTTTCTATTCATTTCATTGAATGATGATGATAATAATAGGTGAAATGAAATGATGAAAACAAGCAACGTTTCTTTGGTCATTGAAATGACAATTTAAATGGTTGACGTTTCGCGTTTTTTTTTTAAAGATTGCTATTGTGTGTCACTATGGGTTGTATTCTTTAAGGAACCCTTAGTGAAATAATAAGTGAACGACAGAACTTCTCCTTATTATTTATTCTTCTTAGACAATAGATCTCTAACAAGGGACGGATTTTTTTTAAACGATTCTATTGAGATGACGCAGTGAAAATTGTTGACAACATTGGCATAGTCAACTATTATAGTTAGAAGCAATTATTTTTTCAGCAATCACGAAAATGAATTGTTAAATTTCATATTCATGTTTGATTTGATAATCATTTTAGACTGAAATGTACGTTCCTTAATAGCTCAAACTTGCCCTTTTTTATTTTTATTTTCTATTCATTCTTATTTCTAACACAAATTAAATTGCATAAATTTGCACTACACAAAAAAAACTTGTGTGTGACATAACTGATCATTCTCGTGGTTTTGATTGAATATTAAAATCTACCCGAAAGGGTTCCTCAAACACTGAATCAATCATGCAGCATCTACTCAAAGTGCAGGTTCACGTGTCATAATCAAACCTTTTATTTTCAAATTTACATTTCGAATCCCTTTTTACCATACATCTGTAATGGGAATATAGAATAAATCATAACAAGAAAAAAAAGGTCCATGAGCATCCAAGCAACAAAAATGTATTTTGGAAATTTGCATAATTGCATTTGCTTACGTACAAAAAATGGTTGAAAATTTTACTAGATGGAAGTGTGTGGTTTTTGGATGAAGTTTGTCGGTTGATAGTGAATTTTATGAATTTTTGCAGGTAGTTTATCAAAAATGAACAAGATTGTACTTTCTTTATGAGTCATAGAACAGAATCAGAAATATATTTAATCAAAAAGCAAGGATCGATTGACAGTTATGCATAAAACACTATTTAGGTAACCTGGACGATATCTAAATGAAAAAGATGAAAATGTTCATTAATTGACCATTATGGAAAATACTGAGAACAGTGAATGCAAGTGGGAAGCAATCACTGATGAATATTTAAATTATGAATGCTATGGCAACAAACACTAATTGAATAAAATCAAAATTGGTCAGTAAAATGCAATTTTCAGTGCACCAAAAGTGCCACATGTCAATAATTCACAATGCGACCTGAATGGCACAATATTTTACTTAGAAATAATATTGACACATAAAATGCGCCTCTTTTGTACGTCAGTCAATTCGATTGTTAATTTTACGACCAAAAAAAGTTATAATATTTATATAAAACAATTTCCATCACGTAAGAGGACATAAAAATTTATTTATATTTTTTTGTGAGCCCGAAAAAAAATCCTCAAAATTTTTTTATTGGTAACTTTTTTTTCTATAAGGTACAATCACATTTTTCCATTAGTTAATGCAGTTTTAATAATATATTTGATAGACCGAATAAAATGTATTATTTTTTTAAAGGACACAAAGAAAATATCCGATGTATTGTAGTATAAAAAAATGTCATTCGTATTGCACATTTCCGATGCACAAAGGAAATTATATCATTTACTTTCATAAATCTTTAGATAACTCACAATCTATTGTGAATGAGAAATACCTTCCATATGTCTGTGTATTGTCGCGTCGCTAGATATTTCATCCCTCGTATTTTTTTTGCAGACAACATGAACTATCAATTCTATATTTTTTAATTTCGTTGGGGTGCTTTAAACGTGTTCAAAACTATTTTTTTTATTCTGCTTTGCTTTCCTGAAGAGGGTTTTTGTTTATTTTGATTTACTAGAACAACAATTTTTTACATCCATTCAAACATTCAGAATAATATGCAAGTAAATATTTGAAACAAAAACAAGTTGATCCTTCCGCAAAAGAATGCAATATATAATAATTTAATTATTCTGTAGCAATAAACCGGAAAAAATGTTAATAAATTTCCGTGATGAAAATATAACGTTTTAATACTTTCGAGAGGGCCTTTTTGTATGTTCAATCCAATTGAATTTGAAACGTACTTGAAACTGTGAAAAACATTTTAGTTTAATTGTTTAAAAAATTTTGAATTTTGAAAAAAAAGAAGATTTTTTTGATGTGTTAATTTTTTATCGTAGCTAATCGTGGCTAAGGCGCATTTTTTTGAAAATTTTAATTTTAAATAATTTGATCTTGTTTTAAAACTTTATAGAAATTAAAATTTTAAACAAAATCAAAATTTTAAATTTTTATGATTGATTCAGATTTTTTTTTAAAAAATAAATAAAAATAAATTTTAAAATTTTGCAAAACATCTGACAAATTTTGT
This sequence comes from Chironomus striatipennis, assembly GCA_026123125.1. Lineage (NCBI taxonomy): Eukaryota > Metazoa > Arthropoda > Insecta > Diptera > Chironomidae > Chironomus > Chironomus striatipennis. Next base: position 43,494,899 of record CM047394.1, read on the forward strand.
AGATAATAAAAATCGAAATACTTTTATATGAACATCAACGATCGGACGCAAATCACCATAAAATATTAATCCCAGGTCACACAGAGCATAAAATCTCAATGCATAAAGCAATGTCTACAGCCATCAAACTGAGCATAAAATTTGCATCATTCTTGCACATTTCCAATTCACATAAAACAGTGTGGTGTATGCACATGAAACAAAGTTTTAAGTATCCTTTTAATATTTTATGTCAGTAATTACCATGTGATTTGCACTTGAAAAAGAAAAAAATTGAAATTGTATACACAGCATGATGTCAAATAGAGATGTGCAGATGCATCATCGTCATCATACTTTCTGCAATAAAATAGAGAAAGAGAGAAGCAGCATGTAATACTGACTGTATTTTATCATTCGTTTTGCAATTATGTATCTCCGATATTTCCTCATCTAGTTGTAAATGATATAAATTAAGGCACACGCTAGATTCCTAGTGCTACATAAAATATAGTTTTAATAAATCAACTGTCTTTTGTATTCGTTTATTACTGCAGAAAGGAACTGCTTAAGCTTTTTGTTTATCACAAATTTTATGTTTCATTAAATCCTTTCAAAATTAACTTGCGAGAAAAACAATTTCACATAAAATTACTACAAAATTTTTCTACCCTAAAAATTACTGATCATTCAATGGTTATTTCCACTCAAGGGACATGCTGTTGAACAATGATGTTATTGTGGTAAATGCTTTATGTCTGTCTCCTGGAACCTTTAACAATTGCATTGAATTAACCTACCAAAATGCGCTATTTAAGTCCATCAGGGAGAAAATCCGCACACAAAACTTTCTATTATCTTCGCAATCAGCAACTAATTCAAATCCCATTCTGTTCAGAATAATAAAAATGATGTTAAATGATTTCGCCACAATAAGCTTATCGTCGGTTTAATTTCTGATGACAATTGTCTGATGCTCTTATTTGATTTGATCTGCACACACAAATTGTTAATTTATGATCAGTTCGTTACGATTTTTTTAAGGAGCCATTAATGTGCATCAATACCAATAATTTCCTCTTTACATCTTCAACATGTTACACATTTAATGTGAAAGAACAACGGAATTTTATTTCCCATAAATTCTCAACGACTTAATTTGATACTCTCGTTCTTTAATATGTCACGCTTCATTTGGAATGTCTTGAGTGTTGAGTGTAATAACATAATGTATATTTGTTTCCACTCTTGATATTTATAATAATTTTTTTGACTTGAGAAATTCCATTTGTCACGGAATATCGACAACGAAGACAATATGACTCTCGCTTTTTTTTTATGGGACGCACTTTTTTAAGGTAGAATAATGTGATTAGAGTATGATCGATTTTGTCGTGTTTGACTGAGCATTGAGAATTTTTTATGAGCTCTTATAATGCGATAAAATCGTAATACTCAATAAATTTGCATAAATTAAATTTCTTTGCCAAAATAAAATGCACCCTATACCCACTTACTAGTGACTCTTCAGCTAACTTTTTAATAAGTGTCGAAAATAATTTTTTAAAAAATATTAAGTGTGTCTGCTGCAGTCGTAAAATAATATTGCAGTTTAATTTACGTTATTAAAGCAGATGCATTTGTAGATAAAAAATTGATAATGGCAATTGGAAGGTAGCACGTAACAATTTACTTAACAAGCATAAGCAATAGATTTTGGGTTTAATGTTTTCAATATGTAAATTTTATATTCAAAAAAATAGGCATGCGATTATTAATAATTTATGATTGTAATGCGATGCAAATTTTTTTTTTTCTTTCCTACAACCAATTCTAATGTTGACATACAAGAGGTTCATGCAACTACACCACAAAAGCCCAAACCATTAGCTCAAATGACGTGAATCATTCAATAATATTTATTAAATGAAAAGTGTCAATTTCTATGAATATTTCATGAGTTTTTTTTTCGTATACGGTAGAGGCTATGAGGGGAAAATAATGACATTTTCTCTTTTCCTTTTATGTTCACAGAAACTTTTTTGGCATGTGAGTTTTTTTTTGTGTTTTTTTGATAAAAAACGAATGGAATAATATTTTTTATTTTCAAGAAGTAACGGAAGTTTTTGTTCGACACAAGACGTCGTTTTTGTCAAAGTCAAAGTTCATTTCTATATATATTTTGTTAAAGAATCTCATTGAGAGAAGAATAGAACAAAAAATCGCGTTTAGGGATAGGTAAATAATTAAACAGCATAAAAAATAGAATCATGATTAATGAACCACCAAGTGTTGCTAAAGGAATAAATTCAAGATAATATTCTCATGAAAAATGAACATTTTTTTTTGCTTCTTGCTTTGCCAACTTCTTTCTTTTTAATCTAATCTGTGAATCTTTTGTACTTGCACATACCATTCATGCGAAAGATGTAAAGCTGATAAATGTAAAAATATTGAATAGGGGATGAATGCAAACACAAATAATATTAATTTAAGGATGCTGATGATAGTTTTCATGATGATAAGGCACAACTTTAATAAAAATTGAAAAATCGTTTAACTTGAAATTTATCGAAAACAAAACAAAAAAAAATCTTCTTCATGTTTTTTTTTCGCACCAGAGAATTTTAATTTTTAACACCACAATCTTTTATTCTTTTTTTCTTTTCATTCAAATTTAAACAATATTTAAGGATTAAGGATTGTACATGTAGAAAATTAAAGGGGCTTTACTATAAAAACACACAAAATCCTCAAAAAAAAAAAATGAATGACAACATGTTTCGAATGACCATTTTAATCTAGTTTTAAATGCTATGAATGTCTCAATTACACACATACCAAATGCCAGGTGTTAGCTTTATGGGATTTGTAATTCTCAACAATTCATTAAAATGATTCTCACCCTCAAAATTGAATTCAAAAAATAATTTTCATTTAAATTTTTGCGAATCTGTTTACATAGAGTGTAAATGACTGTTTGAAGTTTTTTTTTTTTCAGCACAAAAGTGAAATTAATTTCATATCTATGGACAGCACAATAGGATGTTATTTAAATTATCGCTGTAGGTTATTTATTTCAACAGAATTTTAATCATTATCATTACTTGCAATATGGATTATGATTTGTAAATAAAAATCTAGTTATACTTGAATTATTAAACATTATGATTAATTTAGTTTAATGACGGTATTACTGTTTGCAGAATAATTTGCACATTTTTCATAATAATGCTCTATATTTGCGAATCACATTACAGAATTTCTATAGGCTGAGTTCTTTTTTTTGTTGTTTAGTTTTATTTTATTTTGCAACCCTCACCTAGAACTAGCATTCAAAAAATGCATCAGTAATTGATGAATTTCGTTTATTCATTAGAGAATTTTGTTATATAATTTTCATAATTTTTGCACACATCAGGATTAGAATAAAGTAAACAAGAACATTATTTTGAACAAATCCAGGTAGGAATTTTTGTTATTGTAGGACTAAACATGCAAATGTTCAAAAACCGGACTTATCCGATTACCGGACTTCTATCTTGTCTAATTTAAATTTGATCCTCATAATAAAAAAAAGCGGAAGCAAAAACAAGAAAGTTCCTGTTACAAAAAAATCACATTTGAATATGAAAAGCAAGAAATTTTACCCCAAAAATCATTTTTATTACTTCTCATACTAAAATATGGACGAGTCAAATTTCCTAGTGTTTAAAGAGTCTCATGAAAAATCAATAGCTCATTTTTCATTATAATTATTTAGAGTAATTTGCAAATGATTATTGTACTATTAAAAATAAAAGGCCGATACTAAAGCATGAAAAAAATTTGGAACAAAATTTTTTTTTCTTTGAATTAAAACATTATTGACTTAATAGTCAACTTCATGGTACAATAATTATTTCTATTTTTTGCAGCAAATGGCTTTTGGGCTAGATACAAATAATGACTAGAAATGCATCTGTCGGGAGAATGGTTTCTGATTGACTGGGTCAATTGATATGATTTATTATACAAATGTCGTACAATACATAAATAAAAAATTCATTACGAGACATACAAAAATAAATCAGTTAAAAACTTTATCCACAAAAGACGTAATTGCAATTAAAATTTTTTTACGCATTTCTTTGCAAATTTAAAAAAAAAATACATGGGATAGAAATTAAAAGGCAGCCACAGATAAAATGTAATTTCAAATCGATCTACCGCAATCAATTGACTGGAACAAGCTTCTATTTAACCGAAAATTGAACAGCACTTGAAAATTAAATTAAATAAAACATTTTTCTTTCTTTCTCTCAACTTTTTTTTTCACATTAAAGAGCATAATTACATTTAATGTACAATTTAACCGTTGGTACAATTTAAAAACTTTCTATAAATCATTGTAATATCCAGCAATATTCCAAATAGACAAAAACAAGGTTAAACTATTTTTTGCAATTAGTGATTTGACGGGAGGAAAAAAGAAATACAATTTTTTGATGAATCCCATTCATGATGTATTTTTTTGAAATAAAAATTTTATAATTTTTTTAAATCCTGACACAAAGCAGATGTGTCTATCACATAGTAAAAAAAATACAAAAGGCATTTATGCAAATCTAAAAGTTCAACAACTAAAAAATTGTAAATCTGATTCCGCTGTATTTATGTAAAACATGTATGCATTTAAAAAATTTTATTTACATTTTTCTTCCTACCACAACATTTCTATTTCTATATATTTTTATGAAAAATTATGTAATTGAGATTATTGTCAGTTATTCCAGATGCGTTTTTTCCTATAAAAAAAAAAAAAATCAAAATTTATATATGAAAATGTCACGTGTCGTATAGGAAGACTTGTTTTTAATCAAAACGCAATTGTCCTATGAGTAATACATTTAAAAACATTACCATTTTTCCTCTTATTGCGCATAGAAAAAAAAAACCTTAATTAAAATTCATTTACTATTGCATCCTCTCAACCCCTCAATCACTCGTCTCTCGTACCTCGTGCCTGTTATTTTAATTAAATATTCATTCATTGAAATCAACACTCTGTTCGCATTTAAATGAAAAATTATAGAAAGAAAGAAAAATCACTTCCATCAATTGAAGTTGATTTGATGTTATTTCTACCAAAAAAAAAAAAATCATGTTAAGGATTAACTTTAGAATGACAACTCAATAATTTATTGGTTTATTGTTATAATTTCAATAACAATCATGTTTGTTGTTTTGTGTAGGTTCTGTGTACGATAACAAACTTAATGTTTTAGGATACACCTTATTTCACATGATTGAATGCTTTAAGCATTACTATTTAATGCAACGATTATTCGATAAATGTTGACATAGGTTAAGTGAAAGTTTTATTATTGAAAATGATGATGATACTCGTGTTACACATTACCTTGAGGATTCATAAAAAAATGGCACAACAAGGGATAAACTTATGTAGAAATGGAAATGCGCAAATTGAATTTTCTATGAAATTATTAATACTAGAAAATTCATGTTGATTTGTAGCATGAAAAAAAATATATTTCAATATTGCGAATATGTGTTGATGTGTGATAAGGTGTTATGCTGTCAAAACATAATACTATAAGTAAGGAAATTTCAAATGAAAATTTACGACCTTACATGCAGAACTCATGAATAATCACACAATATTTGGTTGATTTACATTACCGAGTATATATGGAAATTTATTGAAATTGTCATTGAAGTTAAGTGAGTTTGAGTTCATGAAATATTAACGAACGAGTTAATTACCGAAAGATTTTCATTTCATTTCACAGGAGTATGATTAATTAGGTTGATTCGTGTTTGTTTTACCATCGTTATTCATGAATGAGCAATTGATTGACTTCATTGTATATTTGTATATACATATTTATGTAAATTAAACTCATTTATAATTTTTTTGTATGTAATTTAAGGTATATTAAAGTAAGAATCTTGATAGATGCTGGACAGTTAAATATTAAACTGGAATCTTACTCAATCTTTTTTGTCATTAGGGTCAACTTGTTTTTATTTCAAAGACAATTTTGAAGGGTTGCAGTAAATAATCTTATGAATATTTTATTCGAATCCATTAAGTTTTTCAGTTTTGAATAAGAAACCTTTTTCACTTCTTTAACAATTTCTATAAACACTTTAAATCCCACACAAAAATTTAACGGAGCAAAATCCTAGTAACAGCAATTTCTTCATTATTGAATCATTATGAACATTTTTCGACCTTGAACTCGTCTTCATGGTAATATCATCAATTAATCATGAAAATAATTAAAACATTTTTGCTGTTAAATAATTTCGAAATTGTGAGTTGTTATTTAAATTATAAGTATAACAGGAAATGAGAAAGATTTATTGGGAAAATCAATTTTTCGGTTGAAAAATTCTCCAAAAATTTTTTTTGGAGAATTTTTGAGATTTTATCGCGAATGTAAGATTTATTATGACTGATTTTGAATTAGATAACAACAAAAAAAAATTAGAAATAATTAATATTTTCGATATAAATCCCACAATAGTCTAAAATATTTGCCCGCCAAACCAAGTCACACAAACAATTATGCTGGCAAACTAATCTTATACATTTTGTATATGTAAAAAGACGCAATTCCTATTTATTTAGCAATAATTTTTTTATCTCGTTAAATATAACACAATTGTAATACTATGAGGAGGGGTCATCACCGGAAGTTATAATGGAAGAATAATCTTAATATCTTGTTGATTTTACAGCAAGATGATTCTTCCATTTACGATTTACTTTACACTCAAAGTCGCATTTTATATTTTTTTTACATTCATAGCTCTTAGCTAAATAAGTGAAATAAGAAAAAAAATTCGTTGTAATTTTTACAGCACTACGAATTATTTTGTTGACTTTATTGAAATCTTTATTGTCCGTTACGCGGCGTGATTTACAAAAATTATTTTAATGGAAAATTTATATCCGAAACGAAAGTAAAAAAAATTGTCTTTAATGTAAAATTCACATATTCTTTTAATGTGATAAAATTTTCTTTTTGCACGTGTTTAACCATACAATAAGAACCAGTTGACTAGATACGAGCTACACGTGATGAACGCATCATAGATTCTCATACGTATATCATAGAGATAAAATAGTTTTATTCCACTTGAATTCCTCTCATAAATAAAAAAAAAATCGTTGCAATGAATTAAATTTTGACATCTTTTTGAAAAGGATGAAAAACTTGTTTTAATAACCTTATTATACACGCACAAATGTTACTTTTTGCCAAGTGTTTTGAAATAAATCCTTTCGTTTTTCTTTTGTGATTATTTTTTTTTTCACCCTTAAGAAAAAGATTTTTAAAAGAAGAAGCAAAATTGCAACTGAGAAAAAAAATATGCAATACATTAATTCTAAGCCGTCAACAATCATCAATTATTTTGGGGAAAGGATGAAAAAAATTTACATTTAATCGCATTCTTTTGATTCCGTCAAAAAAAAAAAAAAAAAATTGAATGCAGTCAATTTGATTTGAATCATTAAGCGAAACAAATTTATTCAAAAATTTCTGTATTCATTTTTCCTTAATTTAACGGTTTTCTATGCATTTACTTTATTTCTTCTTCTTCTTTTCTTATTCTCATGTGTTTTCATGCCATAAATTGTAAACGATCAAAATCACAAAGAAATGCACCATGCGACATGTAAACAACAGAAATCAAAAAATTTTTATGCAAGGGTTGAAGGAAAAAAATCGCAAATCAAAAATATTTCTCAGTGATTGGACACAGAATAAGAAATTATGCATTCACATGCTAATTTGAAACTGTTTCTTTTATGGTTATGAATTGCTTTCTTAAGTAAGGGTTGAATTTTTTTTATAAAAAAATATAAGTTCTTTTCAATCTTGATGATAGAAATTTTTATTGAATTCAATAGAAATCACTCATCGTGCATGAATTGGAATTAAAGGAGAAGTAGGAAGTCATCAATAATTTGATGGTTTTGAACGATTATTTTTTTTATTTAACTTAAATTTTAAATTTAAATTCATATAGTTTTGAGGTTTTGTTATAAGTTTTGAGGTTATGACATGACAAATTCCACAATAGCCAGAAAATTTAAAAGTTAGTTAACAGCTAGTTCACAGCTAACTTTTAGCTACATAAAGTTAGTTTTAGGCTTGCTTTTAACTGGTTTTTACAATTTCTGGTTATTAGGGATTAAATTTATTTAATTTTGAGGTTATAAATTAAAGTTTTATAATTTTTTAAAAATATTTTTAATATTTAAAAAATCTTTAAATTTTCTTAAATTTGTTTTCAACTTAATTTCTTTAAAAAAAATTCTATTTTTAAAATCAAAAAATATTTTAAGTCGCAAATTGAGAATTGTCATCTAAACAATTTAAGATTTTAATTAAAATATTTTGTCTATAAATTGAGATTCTGTTAATATTTTGGGAAATGCAAACAAACTAACTTATAATGGATTGAGGACAAAGTGATAGTTTTCAATTTCCAAATCCCTTCAAATCATCCACAAATATGCAAAAAATAAAAGTATTTTATGTGAATAAAAATTTCTTCAAATTCCCTTTCATAAATTTCTATTCTTACTATTGTGAAATGTATTTTCAACTTCAATGACTATCATCTTAAACGTCATTTTTCTTTATTGTATCAAAAAATATTAAATTGATTGTTTTCTTCTTATTTTGCATCACAATAATGTAGATACATACCGTAGATAGATTTGAATATAAGCTTCTTTCCTACTGAGTGCAATTTAACAATAATCATCATTTATAATAAAAGTGAAATAAAAAAGAATTGATTACATAATAACAACCATTAAGGTTTTTTTCTCTCTCTTGATGTGTGTTTATAAAATATAATAATAATGCACTATGCGACGTTAGAATTGTGAAGAACGAGAAATACGAGACGTAAAGAAGAAGAATTTCTTCTCTATAATTTTCTTTCACTTCAATATCAAGAAATCATAAATCATCAAAGAATCATAATAGAAAGTGAATGTTGATTTTTTATGTGGAATATGAAAATTAGTTCTATGTGGATTATGCAATATATTGTAATGTATGGATGGGAAAGAATATAAAAACGCATAAAACATTCCACTGATGCTGTGAACGACTTAAGATGAGAAACTTGTTTGAAATCAAAGACTTTTTACCCCCTTTTTATTGCACGAATCATCTCTTTATGCAGTTGTATGTTTTGTTACTCGCTTCTTTAATGCATTATTTTTATTTTTATTTTTTAAATTTTAAACAAAAGAATTGTCTTAGAACTTGCGGTAAAAAATCAACTAAAAAATTCGACTATTGTTATTTAATGAGAACTCGTTTTATTTTTGACGGGGATAATTTATGTCTTATGCGGCATTTAACAAATTTTATTGTAATACGAAAATAGATTTTTTTAGATAAAATTTTAATGATATTCAAGAATATAAAAATCGAACGTATTTTCGAAGAATTCAAATAAAATTTCCGCTATTAAAGTTTTTTTTTCTACTTCCCTTATTTTTAATAACACTAATTTTCTGCTTAAAGAATCATTTATATTTCTTAGAAAGATCATAAAATCTTGCATTAAATATGCAAAAAAAATATATATATTTATTTAAACAATGGATTTATATATGGATGCATTTTATTGTATATGAAGGTCAAAAGAGTATTATTTTATGTTTGTAGTGAAGATTTGCATGGCTTAAAATTTGCAGCATTGAAATGATTTCTGTGTTCTACATTTTCAATATAAATATACTCAAATGTTTAAGTTTCAAATGCTGATGGAGATTATTTGATGATGATGCTCTACATTTGTCAATTTCAGATGGTCGGACGTCAAAACCAGTTAAAATTATGGAGTATCAAATAAATTTCAATCAAATATTTGATTTTGTGAGATTTTCGAGGAAATTTTTTATGCAATATTGTCAAATGTTGTATAACAAGATTCAATAAAGTCAAAAGTTCATCCTGGAAATTTCAATATCATATTTTATCGAGTATTACAAATATTATTGGATTAGGTAATCGGTTTTAAAATTTGAGAGAAATTTATATCATTTTTCAATAATGATAGACTATGTATTTAATAGTAGAAAAACTAATTTCTTATGATTTAGATCACATATTGCGTTTTAAATTGGTTGTAAGGCTATATTTGTGCACTTTTGAATAAATTTGATGCGATATCAAAAAATAAAAACTTTTATCCAATATTTATCACTAATATGCTACTATTTCTATAAAAATGTTGAAGTTGAATGAAATACTTCTAAATTCATAATTACGGTCTAGTCGAAATCAGCCTGATTCCTTTTGAGAGCAAATTTGAGACTTGAACTTAAAATTTTAAATTCATTTTTTTTTTTCAACATGATACAAGCAAGCAAATTTATCATTCAGGATAATTCATAACTGCAGAAAACTATTCAAGGATTGTTAAACGAAAAGGAACTGGAATGGAAAGCTTAATTCAATAAACAAGACATTTGGTATGCCTTGACTAAGAACTTAATTTGATTAAATTAGTTTTCTCAACTCTCCTAGTGATTTCAATGTCATTCCAAAGAGTAAGCTTCATACCAGATCATTTCTCATAGCCATAACAACTTTATGATGATGATAAGTATTTTAATGCTTCAATGTTTCCATGACAATTTTAGCACACAAACTTGCCTCGAATTCTATTTATCCAGATCTCAAACTATGCTAAAAGTTGACTTTAAATAAAAGTCTTTTGTCACTTTTAAAAATATTACATTTGTACGATGTAGTGATAGTGATTCATATATTGACAAGTCTGTTCATTCATAAATAAAATATCATTCATTCATAAAAAGTTATTACTCAATTATTATTTACTTATGCCTATGTAACATCTTGTGTTAAAATATTTTAACGTATTCGTCGGTTCACAGTCCCAGTTGGAAATTGACAGGAACTGAATAACAATTTTTATTAAAAAAGTTAAAAATAATGTCTTTTGTTATTTATTTTTGAAATTTTTAGAAATTTTGAAAACTTGTAAAATTTAAAATCGAAAAAATCGATTTAAAATCGAAAATCTAGATAAAGACTGATAAAGACCCATAAATTTTATGCATCACTGACTGGGTCTAGTTCTTTTGTTTTAGTGAAAATAAGTCCCTCACTCAACACTTCGATGTCAGTTGTGTCAAAACTTTAGTTCGCATTTAACTCACTTATCTTGAATTTCTTATTTGTTCCAAATAATAAGTAACAATATTCTCTTTAAACAAATTTTAATTGACGTAATCAATATTTTTTTCTGTACTTTACATTATTGTAAAGAAGGAAATGTTCGTTAAAATGTGCAAATAGACATTTCAAGTCTCATCTTTTCCAAATAAAATTCGATTTCAACGATGACCAATGTTTCAGTCTATGTCTTACTATAGAATCGTTGTGACATGAATTTGAGTGAGCTTTAATTATAAAAAAAAAATTATGATGATTGTGAAACTTGGAATTTTAATTATTTTATTCGTTGGATATGTGCATTGTGTACAGAATGGAGAAGAAGTTGCTCGAGTGACACAATTAAGTGAGAATAATTCGACAATACAGAACATTTCGTATACAAACAATGGGAATTTTATGTTTCCAAATGAAAACTCATCAAGTCAACAGCAATATCCAGCATATGAGCATCCACAAATGATTGGTCAGTGCGGTGGAATTTTTCGTAATCTCCAAAATCTAATAGAATCACCAAAGTTCATAAGTGCACGTCCGATATGTAATCTTAGATGTGAGTATCAGATTATATCGCCATACATCTGTGAGAATGAATTTCATGTGCAATTTTTGGAATTCTCACTCGAAACTTCGTCCAATTGTGAACGTGACAAAGTTATAATAAATTATTCGGATGTTTTATGTGGGAAAGTGATGGGCGTAAAGAAATATAGAACTGTTGGTGGCGTTCTTAACATAACATTCTCGTCTGGTGGATGGGATTCAGTTGGAAATGGATTTAAACTTTTAGTTACTCGATTACCGTGCATTGAAGAATCAAAGGAAACACAAACAGAAATGACAACGATTAAATTCGAGCCAGAAATGCAAACATTAAGTTACGATGATGTTGATGATGATGACTTGTATAATGTGAATGCATCTTACACTGTTGCTGATCCGCATCATGAAAATCAACACCCCATCTTATGGTGTTCCGGCTATATACAATATATCAATGGACGTTGAAATAAACAACAGACAAGACATTCCTGTACTTCCTCTACCACCTCCACCCACAACACAAACACCTATTTTTCCTCCATTGCCGCCAGTCACATTACCACCACCTATATTACCGCAATGCTGTAGAAATGTATATAATCAGCAAAGATTTCTCATGTTGAGTCAAGGATTTCAGCTCATAGTGTTCTATATAATGATTGTGTCTACGTTATACATAAGAGCTCATTAAATGCGTGTCGATTACGAATTCATTTCAAGTATTTCCTACTTGATGATTCCGCTCAACAACAAGGACAATTGGGATGTGTGAATAATTTTATTGAAATTGATGGTCAGAGGATATGCGGATGTAAAACTAATTTTATATATGAGACACAATGGGGATTGGAACCAAAGGTAATCTGTCTTCGAACCACTCCTGGAAGATATTTACATCCACAAGGATTTATATTTGAAATTGAGCAATTAGAATGTCCATTTAAAATCCAAATGGCACCAAGAAGACAGAAGAGAACTATTATATTGAAAAATTACTATTCCTTCCACATTTATTAAAGAATCATTTAATTGGACATCAGCCAGATCCACAACAAGAACTGTTAGACCCCGAGGAAAATTTCCGAGCAAAATTCAACCAAGTTAATCCACAATACATTCCAAATGTTTGCTCGTTGAACTATTTGAAATTGATTCAATTGAAAATTGAATCTTTTGGGATTTTAAAAGCACTTCTGTTTACCCTTGTATTGATTAAATCATCTGTATTGGTATTAATTTACAATAACAAATATTTCTATTAAGGTCAATAGTTACTAAAAGAAATCACATCTGATTAATTTATTTCGTTTTTTATTTTTAATTTTAATAAAAGAAGAATTAATTTGAAATTTGAGACGTAAAAGCCGTTTTGATTCATGAATTATTCAACAAGAGTTCCAGAAGCTAGTCAGTCAGTTTTTTATTTGAAATAAGAATCCACGAAAAAATACAATTGTCACTCATTAATTTTTTCTTTATCAGCATGCTAAAGGCATTTCGACAATAGAAATTTAATATCGTGAACGTCCTTGCGTGATGAAGAAAAAAATTTTTGAAATATTGTCTTTTGGAACCTGCACTTGAGTGGAAATATGAATCTCCGTCCTCATATTCATCTTCTATCTAAAATCGTTTTCCAAATACAAAAATTACCTATTGATGTAAAAAAAAATAAATTAAAGTATTTTCCAAAGGAGATGATAAAATGTTGCAACCCTTATTTGAAAAAAAAAAGAATATAATAGTCGAGTCGAGAGAGAAATGGGATAGTAAAATAGATCAAGGTAATTTTTTAGCGTCAGGTAAGAGGAGAAGGGAAATTTACGTTGAAATGTCTCGTTGTCGTTTATTTGGAACGGTTCGTTGTAATGTTCTGTGAAAAATCAAGCATTTAATCTCATTTTGTATTGCGAATATTTGCTGAATTGTCACATTTTTTGACATCAGTTTCAGCATCCTACGATTGGAATGTTTGTGCTAATGAATTAAAATGGAATCAATTTCCGTCTTATAAAAACTGATTATCCTATTCGAAGAAGCTAACTCGATTAAAGAAAAATGTTCAATCCACAAATGCGTTTTATTTCTAAGAAATTGTCGTTCACACTCCTTAGTCTTGCTCATATGGGATGACAGAAGAGCCTGTGTGAAATTTATTTCTCATATATACAATTTTTTTTGCCTTCAACATTCCGGGGCAATAATTTACGAACATTTGCACACACATGCAAACATAAAGTGTAAGAGAAATGAGAATGAAAACCATTTCTGCTCTTTCGTAAATTACTTTCCATTCAAACAAGAAAAAAAAAATTGAATCATGTGCTATATTCTATAGCAGCATGTGCCTTGAACTCTCGAATGTATGAAAACTACAACAACAACCACAAAAAAAAGCGTCTGGCAAATATTTGTTTCTCATATTCTGAACGGGTTGATCATAGAAGTGTGACAAAATTAAAAATGTTTTCCGGCTATTTCATTTTTGTTACGAACAATAGCAAAAGATTCATAAATATTTTTTTTTTAAATTGTATTTAAAAAAATCTGAAATCATGTTATGAAATTTAATGCAGTGTAACAGGACAAGCATGGAGTAATTTTTTTACATCGACGAAAAAATTTATAAAACACACACCACTCATTCATCTGATTTTAACGAAAGTTATGAGTTTGGAAAACTATTAAAAGGGTGTTACTTTACAGTTTTTTTTTTAATTTTTCTAAAAAATATATATCATTTTGCTTTGAATGTTTATTTAAAAAAATTTTTTTCAATTTGATTTGAAAACCGTTGAATTGCGATAAAAAATGAAAAAATAAAAATATGATATAGAAAAAAAAGCACAAACTGTTGATATTTGCATTTGGATTAATTACATAAAAGAATTTAAATATTCATGATGCTCATCATCCCACAAAAAATATCAAGAGATTTATCATCTATTGTTGTTACTAAAGTAAATATTAGCATCCCAGAACAAAAAAATTTTTTTTGATGCATTTATGTTAATTTTATCGAAATGATATTTAATTTCAAGCACTGATGCATAGAAAAACCTTTTTTAATTGAAGGTTTCGGAAGTGATTATGAGTCCCAAGTGTATGTAAGGATGTCAACAAAAAAATATTTATTCATCCTCTCGCTTTATATTCATGTATCTATTTTTAATGTCAGCAAAAAATGACATTAATGTTATGTATCTCTCTACTTTCAGATGACATAGAACTTAATGTGCATGTGTTTGTTGAATATCTTGCTTAATTGTGCGTATCTTTTCAAAGCAGATGGACTAGAGCTGGCTGCACACACAACAGCGTCACCCAATCATAATAATAATATTTGTTTTTCTGTAATGTCGATAACAGATTTATTTCATCAATTGAGTGTGAGGTTTCTTAGTTATGTGCTTTGTAGACTGGAATGACGAACGTATGCTTACAATGTTGTTTATTATATCAAGAAATCGAAACATTTCATTTTTTTGTTTAATTTTTAAAAGGCTTTAAATATTCAACTCGAATTTCATTACATAATTTTAGAATTAAACTTTTTTTATGGTTTTAAGCTGCTTTGAAAGGAAATTATTTTCGTCTGAACAAATTTTTCATAATTTGTTGCTTCTCAAAATTTTTTCATAAAATCAACATCACGAAAATTTTAACAAAAAAAAAATTTATTCAAAAAATTTAAGTCAACAAATTATTTTAAATTATTATGCTAATGCAATTTCATCGCTATTTTGTTGGCAATTTTCAGCATTGCGGTTTTCTTTTGTGCGTCTCATTTAACGCAAAAATTTTCTGTTTTCAGTAATTTTATTTTCAAAGCCATACCGTTGCAGATAGACAAAACGTCAGAACAATACCGAAAATTATTATAGAATACAATGCATCTAAATTTGAGTAACAATACGATTCAGGCGTTTCGAATTTATTATTACAGCTCAGCTCACGATATTCATGGATTTCAAAATATATTACATGATTTTTTTCATTGACACAATTGATTTCTATTCCTTTACACGTGTAGAATTTTATAAAAAAAATTCTTCAAACGTGAAAGATTGTCTGCACATGTATGTAGAAATTACGTAAATATTCCATATATTATATTAACTAATCCGTTCTGCGGAAAATTTTATACTCTTATTTACTTTGCGGTTATATCTCATAGGTTATTTATGTATATTCAAGAGTAAATTTGAATATTATTCTATAAATCTTGAAAATTTATAAATAATTCTCTGCGCTTCTTTACAACTCAATACTGCTCTATTTTCACATAATATAGCGAAAATAATTTATTTTTCTTCTTTTTTATTCAAACTTAATCTTTATGAGAGATGAAAATATTGAACGAAAATTTATTTTAATGAAAAAAAGTATTACGAAAGTTATTTGTAGTCTGCGGCAATTACTTTAATTATTCAATCTTCATTGATGATTTGTTGATGATGAATTAGTTCTATTTAGAAAGATTAATTAATTTTTTCATTGAGATGTGAAATTTTTTTTCATTTTTTTGATGTGTACACGAGTTAACGTGCATTGATGATCGCTCTAATTTGAGATCAGTAAGGGGTGACTTGATGGTCATGGAAATATTTAAACGCATTTTTCAGGCAGGTAAATAAACTTTAAACTAATTAATTTGATATTTTGGGATAATATAAAGCTATATAGATACTCAAAGTCATTCTTTTTTAAAAATTAGGATTTGAACCACAAGCATACATCTACATACACTTTTAGATCTTGCTTTATATGATGTATTAAGCAAATATAGGCTGATGCTTGATTCTATAGAATTTTATGCTATTTGTGCTATAAAAAAGCATATGATTATTAATATTATAGGTGGTCTGATTCTCCACATACAAAAGAAAAATTACCAAGAAACTAGACAACTAAAGTTTCTATTTTTGATAACTTTTCATTTGTCATTTCAGTCACGAACAAATTTTTTCTTCCTCTTGATATTAAAGCAATATATTATTCAATACAGAACGAGACGTCTCAAGTATAATAATTTGACAAACCGCGAGCAAAATGCCTCAACATTTTACAACAAAAAGTTAAACAGCCTTAAAAAATTGAGACTCATTAAGCTTCTGTATATTTTTTGAATGTGAAAATTAAATTAATTTAATCTACAAATAAAATATTTGCCAATTATTCATCTCTGACAAGTACATGGAATTGTAAAATGATGGAAAAATTTTTGATGCCTCATATTTATTTTTGCAATAATTTTTATTATCCTCTCAAAAAAAAAAAAAAATCATTTAATGTATGACGTAAATTTATGTTTCTACATAATATGCAAACTGCATAAAATATCAGAAAAAAAATTTGATGTTTTTATGACACAAACGGTGATGAATTTTAACAAAAACGAAGTGTAAGTAGTGTTTATGACAATTTTACAGTATAGAACATAGAGAGGGCGAGAATTTAGTTTTATGATCAAACACATAAATTTTATGAATAGAACTGCTGTCGAACAGTTTTCAGTCATAAAACAGATATAATGGATAGATCATCATAAGGCATAAAAACCTTTGATAAACTTTTTTTTTGTCACGTTCTCGATAAACGATTGAGGGTTGATGAATGACATAAAGAGACTCATTTTCGCTCAAAGATTCTCTTTTCATGTTCAACGACGAAAAATTTTTAATGAAAATGTTCACTTTTAACGCTTTCAATCATAACAAAATCTACGTTTTTAGGCAGTCTATGAGCTTCTGGTAATAATTAAGATTTGTTTTTGTCTATGTCAACGAATAATATTTGTTTATGTTAATGTAGCATGCTGCAGTAATCAACGTCCTTGCTATGCATCAATAAAAATATGTGAAATGATTAAAAGATGCGCATCTGATGAGAATTGTACCTACATTTAAATACAGCAAGGATTTGAGTCGCATGATCAGTTTGCCAATTAAAATTAAACTTATGATTAAAAGTCTTTATATTTTTAATGTATAAATGTTGTGGTTAAAAACAAAAAAAACTTTAAATTTTAAAATGACCGTTAAATTTTGACTTTTTTCAGTTGAAATTTTGTGTTCAAAAATATTATTCAATCTACCCACAAACCGTGTCCTTGTTACACTCATTACATTGACAGAAAATGACATGAATGGAATCAAAATCATGGAAAATTAAAATGCAACATGATACATGTCTGATGGATGAGCAAAAAATAAAAAAAAATGTTAATTATTATCTAAACATTTTTGAATGGTCTATTTTTTCAAGCATCTGTTCTTCAAAGTGTATAATAGAGATATTTGAATTAACACCATAAATTTTTCATTTCACGTAATTATACGTAGCAGTTCAAACAACATAAAACACAAAAAAAAAAATATTCAACTTTTAATTCATCATGTGATAGAAAGAAAAGGGACATGCAAAGGGACACTACAACAATAGGCAAACCAAACAATAAATTATTAACAGAAAAAAAATTTATATATTGTCCCTCTCTTATCCTACCGTGGCCATTGAATGGTAAATGGTGAAGTGCAAAAAGAGGAATTTCTACAACAATTACATCAGGAAGGGCTTCACAATGACATAAACATAAAACATAGCATCATACTTTTTCTGCTGCTTTTGTACATTTTAATTCTCATTTAAGGTTTACTATTTTTTTAGCGCATTTTTTGGAAACTTGTTTTCAAAAAAGGAAGCTCAATCATACACTTTGATCGGCAGCAAATTTTTGAAAAACTATCTTGTAATCTAGACATCGTAGAGAGAGCTCAGGGTTTGTTTTATTAGCTTCGTTTCATTGAGTTATTGGCGGCAAATGTATTTAAAAGTACCAAATTTGTGTTTAAACACCTTAATTAATTAATTTTTAATTTCACAAAGAAAAATAATCAACACATGACTGCAACTTCACGTCATATAAATTTCAAATATTTTTTAACCGTTGACATTTGAAAATTTTTTGACCGTTATTTTTTACGAAAAGTTTTTTGTTCAGTTTTGCAAGTTTGTTCAGTTTTCATTAGTTTGTGCATAATGAAAACACACTTTTAATGCACAATGAATGTGAGGAAATTGAAACTGAAGGGTTTTTGATTGTTGTTGTAACATTTTTGTAAAATTATCGTTATTTTTATGTAGAATTTTGCAAGGTCTGTCCTGAAAGCTAATATACTTTCAATTCGTAGCTCGATTACTGATCGCCGCGCCAAAAATGCGCTGAAGTCCCTCGATATGAAACACGAGGACTTTTGTAATTTTTTTAAAAAACATACACATAAGCGCTTAGAAACTAATGCATCATCTGTTTTTACCGTAGGAGGAACGAAAAAAAAAAAAAAATTCTCAAATTACATTGTAATGGAAACCATGGAATTTTGGTAAAGTTTGTTACACCCCGCAAAATGGATAGAAAAATAAAAATTAAATTAGAGAATGAGAAGCAGGGTGTATGGGCAAGGCAGGTAGAATGGCAAAGCACAAGACAATAACTGTTGAGTCACTGTCGGGTCATTGTATTTTGGTGTAATGATTACTATAATTTTTGTGGGGTATTGAAAGGATCATGATTACGACAAAAAAAGACCTAATATACGGTTTGGCTTCTGTCATTTATGTCTCAGTGAGCATTCATGTAATTTAATTTCAATTATATGAGGAGAGTTTGCGAAGTTTAAAGGATAGGCCTGGATTATTAATATTACTCCGTTATGTATGAAATTCTAAAATTAAAAGAGAAATTTCATTTGAGCGACATGCATAAAAAATTTACTCATTCTGCCTGATATAAATTCTGCGTGACAATGAAATATCGTTAAAAAAATAATTTTTTCACATATTGGGAATTATTTTCAAGATCATGAGCCATGAAAGTATTAAAGTACAAAAATAACTATTTCTTTGTCTACCATCGCCGTCATGCGAAAGTTTTGCTCCAAGAAAGACTCCCCAAATGACATAACGTCACACAACGTACACCGACAATGAATATTTATGGAAATACTTTTGCATGCATTTTTTATCCCATCTCACCTACATACATATTCACAGTAAACATAATTTTTTGTGTACGCTTGTTGAGTCTGTGTTTTCAAGTGTATTTGTTCCCACATGACATGAATCATAGATGTGATGTGATGATAAAAAAATTGCACCAACAATCAACAATTGATCTTATTTTTAATATTTTTGATTAGCAGCAATTTACAATGTGACATTGAATGCTTCAAATTGTGACACATTTTAGCACATTTTAAGTGAATAAGCTGATAAGTGAGCTGATTTTTCTACGAGAACATTTTTTCATATATTTTTGCAAATTAAATTAGGAAATGATGCATGTGCCATATTTTTTCTGAGTCTGAATTGTTTAATTTAATTTTAACATTTTTGGGTTATTTTATGAGACTTAATTACGTGATATACAGAGCATTTAGTCATTTGAAAGAATAAAGTACAGCAAGTAAAAGTAAAGCGACATGGGGCCCTGAGGGCATCCGTTTGTCTAAAAACTAAAAGCAGCTGTATACAAAAGCAAGCAAAGTTGACAGTTGAGCAAATTTACCTACTGCTGTTCTTTAAATTTTTTAGTGTTACGCATTAGCAGCAAGTGACTTTATCATTTTATAGCCTCCTGTAGCCAATAGATTTTTGTTGCAAATCAAATAATTAAGTTATTGTATTCATATGTGGAATGATAAAGCAATTTTGTAGGGTGTTTATAGATTTTTATATAGTAGATTCTAGATTGATATTGAAGTCAATAGTGGGATTTTTTTAATGTAATTTCTATGAAAATGAAGAGAATTATTAGAAGTGAAGCAAAAGATTTTTTTTTTGAAAAAAAAAAAAAAAATCCAATTAGTATTTTTATGAGACCGTTCACTCATGATGTTCATAAAAAACTTGGATTTTTAGACCTCCCTCCTCCTACAAATTGGATGGTATAAGTATATGTAATTCTAGATATGGATATAATTTAAATTGAAGCACATTAAAAGTTGATAAAGAATTATCTATGCTGCATAATACTTAAGCAATGTAAAATATGATCATTAAAAATATTCAACAAAAATTAGTTTTCTTACAATCTCAGCATGGCTATTAAAGTTTCGCTAGAATTTAAAATGCAGAAATTGTTTTAAAAAAAACTTTTCAAGCACCACCATTTCAACTTTATTTCAAACTCTGTTATGTTCTCAACCTCAAGAGTCACAATATTTTCTACATCAAATGTAGTACTTCAAATGCAATTTGCAAAACATTTCTTAAACTATCTGCGAGCATGGAATATGCTTAAACGATTTACTCACAATGACCCTTTAAGTATCTCTTTCTTATTTTATTTTTGTTCAAGCTCGTCAGATCCAGACGTATTCAGAATAGATTTTCAACTATTACATTAACTTCTTCGTCTTTTAATGTACTTTTCGTGCAATTCTTTTTCTTGGAACTTTACACTATTGATGCTGTTAAAATATTTGCTAAAGTTTTTCAATTTAAATAAATATAAATTTTTTTTGTGCACGTTCAATCAACGAGATTGAATGTTAAAGATCTGAAGTTGAAAACTATTGCTACGCTATCGTTCGTGTTCTCATAATTTGCACTTCTCAGACGTCATTTCAAGCAACAATGCTTGAGTAAATAAAATGTATAAACTATTTGAAACTTACTTGCTACACTCGAGCACATCAACAAGTGAAAATGTATTTTTTATATTTATTTTAATTCGCGAAAATCATGATGCAATTATTATTTCATTCACACAACAACTACATACACTGATACATCATTCATATATTTCAATTCATATCACACATCGTACTGAAATCCAAACACTGGAAGTTCGAAAATGAGCAAAGTACATTTTCATGGATGGTTATTTAACTCGCTTGTTGCATGTGATGAGAGAAAATTTTCTACTGAAAAAAAGCAGCATGAGAGCGAGAGCGAGAAAATAAGTGAAAAAAAGAAAAAAAAAACGAAAAAAACATAAAAGAAATCCCAACAAGTGTTTGTGGAGCGAGAAAGAAATCTCCATATAACGTGTAAGATTGTGAGTGCTTTTTTGTACATTATACAATCAGTCTAGAATCTCGGCTCGTAGTTTGTGGGTGTATTTTCTAATATGCGGGCCATAAACTATTAAGTAACTCAATGTAGTTTGGCTTTACTTGGATGAGAATAATAAATTTTTCTAACAAGTAATTAATCGTGTTTGTTGTGTTGTCGGATTTCGCAATCATAAAAATTACAAAATAATTCATTAACGTGATTGAAATTAAATAGCAAAAAAAAGAACGGAAATGAGCTCTATGCTCATATCAATTTGTGGTTTACCGTACGTTCTCTAAAGTTTCTTTTTATATGTGCGGAGTGGAAATAAAAAAAAGGGAAAGAAAAGTGAGTGAAATAAAAAGTGTTGACAACTTTTTTACAAGAACTGACATGAAAAGAATTTTTTTTTGCTCAAATTGTAGCATGTGAATCAAAGAGACAGAAATTCTAAAGAAGATGAAAAATAAAAAAAATAAAATCTTAAACCCTCAGTGACGAATGAGGAAACTTGATAATTTCACATCAACACATTGCGTTTAGCAAAAAATATACAAAATAATATAGAATACAAAATAAATCTCATATATAGAGCTGATTAATCTGTCAAATAAGAATTCATCTCAATTCTTCCATTCAACAAAAAAATATGTTTGAAGTCGTAACTAAGCTTCTCAATGTCTACATGCATAATGAAAAAATAACAACATCATCAGCAATAGCATTTCGTTCTAAATCTCTATAGAGAGATATGTAAACATTTTTATAATCAATTTCCTCAATTATTTATTCATTGGAAATTCTTCTTCATTCAGATTTCATGCATTGAAATAATTTCATGTGTAGTATGTGTAGTATACGAGACGAGAGATGTATGACAGATTATCATTTAAAAGTGTCTCTCCTTTTCTCATCATCACCTTTCGTATGTGCTGTAAAATTAAATTATGAAAATTAAAATTTGCAACTTAATAGGTATTGAAATTGCTGCACGATATCCATGGCGTGATTTTTAAACATTGAGCTACTAAAAATCTAGTAATTTAATTTCATTTTACGGAGAAAGAAAACATAATTTTTTTTTTTGAAAAAATCAAATAATTAGGGTCGTACTAGAAATGAGAATGAAATCGAAAAAAATTATAGTGCGTTATTTTACTTTCTTTAAATAATCTTATAAGATTATTTATAAATGCAGTAAGATAGAGTATTTGGTTGTTTAGTTGAAGCGCTTGTTTATTTTATGTGAATTGGGAAATTGCTTTACTTGAAAGCTGTATAAATCACTCCGAAAATTTCAACTTCAATATTTTAAAACAAAAAGTTTCTTATTTTAACTTCTACGCGTAAGCGTATAATTTTTTTGTTGAAATAAATTAAAATTTTTAATAGCTCAACCTTTTGGAAGCTATTGCTTTGTTATGCAAGCTATATATCTTCGAGTGTCAAAATCCCATTAGAATATTGGCAATTGAGTATGATTCCGTAAAGTCTGATGTGAAAATGTAGCACAAAAAGATTTTTACAGGTCCGTAGCGTTCCCACAGTAATTTTTCCTCTCAGCAAATGTCTCAATTTTGAATGAAACTTTTCTTGCCAAAATGCATCAAGCACAATTTCTGCAAACGACAGGACAACAAAGGTTCATACAATAAATTTGCAGCTTTATTCCCCACAGCCAACAACTAACTAAATTCAGCCTCTCAAAAATCGTGATGCAACAAGATCATAAATAAATATAAATGAGATCATAAGCGCATCGTTTTCTTCGTTGTGTAGTTTCCTAGTAGTTTTATAGTTCCACGAATAAAGGCAATAGGGAGAGTCATAAAACATAGTTCACATAAATCTAATAGCCAATTTTCTCCGACAGAAAAAAATACAGTCAATAACTCAGTCAAACTGCTCTAACAAAGACTTTTCGCCTTGCCACAAGCACAATACACAAACAAATGCATCTTGAGAAAGCAAAAACATGTGTATG